>PVIR01019464.1:0-31942 GCA_004026965.1 Petromus typicus
TGCAGATGAAAACAACATTGAGATTTCATCTCACTCCACACAGAATGGCTGCCATTTCAGATTCAGCCAACAGCAAATGTTGGCGAGGATGTGGAGAAGAAGGAACCCTTCTCCACTGTTGGTGGGAATGTAGACTCGTACAACCCCTGTGGAGAACAGTTTGGAGATTCCTCAAAAAGCTAGGATTGGAGGCCCCATTTGACCCGGCCATCGCTCTGCTAGGTATATACACACACAAATTAAAAGATTCATATCACAGTGACATATGTGCACATATGTTTATAGCAGCTCAGTTTGTGATTGCTAAATCTTGGAAACAACCCAAATGTCCATCAATTGGAGAATGGATAAAAAAGCTGTGGTTCTTCTACAGAATGGAGTATTACTCTGCCATAAAAAATGATAAGTTTGAATCATTTGTACTTAAATGGACGTACCTTGAGGACATCCTTATAAGTGAAATAAATAGGTCATGGGTGTAAATATCATATCTTTTCTCTGGTATGAGAAAACAAAGCTATAAATGAATTCTAGAATGTATGTTATATATTGTGAAATAGAAAACACTCAAAGCGTAATGGAGTGAAGGGGGAAAATAATGAGATTATAACAAAAAGGATGGAAACAAAGTTTATGTATATGGGGGATGGGGGTGGGAGGGTGGGCAGGGTTATGGGAAAAATTGAGAATTAAGTTGTGTCATATACTGGTACAAATTCTCATTGTTGAATGCAATCATGATGTATATATGTAATGTACCAATAAAGATTTCAATTAAAAAAAAATAAAGTAAAACTCTCTAGAGGATGTCAGGAGGTAACTATTATGGCTTTTACCCTCCTCCCAAACCCTTATGTGGTCATAGATGAGGAGTTTCAAAGGTGGCTGAATTAGGGTATGTGATGTAGGGTTAAAGATGTGATGCTGGGATTAAGGGTGCCCTACCTTGAGTATGGAGGGGGAACAGTCCAAAGGGCAGGTAGCTTAAAACATATAAAAGGGCCAGAAGGAAGGCAGGCGGTAGCGGCTGCTGCTGCTGCTGTTGCTGCTTCTGCGCTGCTGCTTGTTGCCTGCCATGGACTTTTTCTCTTCTGTGATGCCCCTCTGCCATGCCACACTGCCTTGAAGCCAGCCAACTGTGTGAAACTTCTACTAACTGTGAACTACAATAAATCTTTACTCCTTTAAATCTGGGTGTTAAGTATTTTGTGTCAGCAATGAGAAGAGTAACTAAAAGAACAACAGAGAATGATTTTTTCACTTTTTAAGGCAGGGTCCCACTAAATCACTAAATTGCCCAGGTTGGGCTGGAGCTTGTTATCCTCCTGCCTCAGCCTCCCACAGTGCCTGGATCATAGGCATAGGCTACCACACTTGGCCAAGGACAGTACTTATCTGAACACATCAACATGATCTGGATTGTTCAGGACTAGCACATCTTCATAAAAGACATACAAACCTTGTTCTTCAGCGCTGCTGAAACCCTCACCTCCAAGTTTCAGGAGAAGCAAGAAGCACACAGGGAGGATGAGGAATCTGACTACAGAGAGAAGGCACGTAAGGATCCTAAGACCATCATGACGATCAGCAACCAGCAGAATAAGCTGGCAAGTGACCAGTTCAACACAACCTGAGCAGAGGATTTGAAGGTGTCCCAGAAGGAAGCAAGAACCAGTTGACCAGGAGGCCGGGCTCGCCGTGACTACTCTGGGCCCTCCCTACAGAGACAGCCACGGCCTGACCTTGTCTTTGTCCTTGGGTTAGAGAAAATACTCCAAACTCAGGCATTCTCTGTGAGGATCTGGAGCAATGGCCTAAGGAAAACAAAGCCACTGTCCCCAGGAGCAGGACCTGTCATGGTGGCTGGGACTATGATGTGCTCGGTGTCCTTGCTCTGCCCACTCTGACAGGAAGAAGAGAGAGAGGAAGGAGAGAGGTAGAAATGATTTAGCGAAGGTGACTGGCCTGATGTAAATTCAAACAATGCGAGTGTGAGCAACAGGAAAGTCTGGAACCTGCTTCCTAATCCAGATGAAACCACTGAGCTCACGACTCTTTACCTTCAAATCAACAGATCATAAGAGGGTAAGAAATTGTGACTTAAAATGGAAAGTAAAGTTACCGAACAGTGGCTGCTGAAAAGGTATCACAGAACATAAGGCAGCCAGAAGCTGGCTAAAGGTACCAGGTAGGTCTGCATATGTGACTGTTGCTTATCAACTGACCTTCAGCTCTAGGCCTGGGAGAGCCTGAGGTTTCAAGGCAGCATCCGGACTTGTGTGAAGCAGAGTGCAGAATATTGCCATAGAAACTGCACAGCCTTCTCTGCTCAGAATTTCCAAAAATTCCTTAGCCAGCCCACTGTTATTGCTTCCAAATACCTATATTTCAGGAACTTCCCTCTTTTTCTTCATGTGTCACATAACTGTCACTCAAGACTGTCAACAATAATTACCAGTCTAGGAGGCTTTTAAAGGCCTTTGCCTTGCTTTAGCCTCACAGCCTTGCCCTTTTTTATTTTCTTTTTTGAGACAAGGTTTCACTATGCAGTTTGGGCTCGCCTTGAACTCACAATGTAGCTCGGGCTGGCCTTCAATTCCCAGCAAACCTCCTGCCTCAGCCTTCTGAGTGCTGGGATTAGAGGCATGCACCACCACAGCCGCTCATCTTTCCTCATTTTTGAAAAAGAAATACCCAGCAGTATTTCTTTTTTTTTTTAGGTTTTTTGAGACAGGGTCTCACTTTGTGGTTCAGGCTGGCCCTAAACTCAGCCTCAGACTCATCACAGCAATCCTCCTGCCTCTGCCTCCCGAGTGCTGGGATTACAGGCATGAGCCACCATGCCCAGCATTGTGGTATGTGGGACTGGTTGCTGCTGGGTGTGAGTCTCCACACCCAGTATGGTATGTGGTTATCGGGGAATCGAACCCAGGCCCTTGCGCTTGCAAGACAGGCGCCGGAACCACTGAGCTAACTCCCCGGCCCCCAGCACTATTTCTTTAAAATAAATTTTTTAATCCATTCCACTCTTACTATTTCCTAGTTTAATACCAGGATAATCTATATAAATTGTATTCTCATGAAACCTGTAGTAATCAATTTCTGAAAAACAGTCACACCACAGATTACTTTTAGATGAAAGAAAATATGATAAACAGAAGTCACACTGGAAATATGATTGTTTAAATATCAAAAATACTCATCAACTGTCCAGTCCAATTAAGGAACCATTAATTTACAATGGAGTCAATTGCTGGACTCTCACATTCACAAAAACTTTGACTTCATGATTTTGAAGGCAACATACATAATTTTCTGCGGGACAGCAAAATCACCAGATCACATTACTGAGTTGCCCTTTCTTATGACACATTTCAGTCACCGATCAGGTTATTAAATGAAATCAATAATCACATTAAATTTGGAATATAGTTTATTCACAGTGCTAAAAGTAATGGAATTAAAAGAAAGAACATGAGTAACACTCAGATTTGGCACATCTTTACAGCAACATATCTGGCAGCTAACACTGAGCCCACATGTCTTACTAATCTGTGAAAATTATTTTCAGATAAATCCTTCTGTAAATAAAGCAGGAGATGAAGCTTCCTTTAAATTACTATGTTAACCAGGCACACAGAACCTGATAAAACTCGAGTCAAGAAAGCACTACTTTCTAATATATAATCCAGAGATAAATATCTCTGGCTTTTTAAATTCTAGTAAAACACAGACCTAAAACTGTAGTCATTTTATTATGCAAAGGCTTACGCAAATTGTATATGCAAATACTGGATTCTTTCAGTGACCTACAAAACCGTCACAAAACACTGATCCCAGATTAGATCCAGGACACAGCATATCATCTAAAAAACACCAAAACAAACACTTCTAAACTTACAAATGAAAAGTACTTGTATCAGAGAGCACAACACAAAAAGCACTTATCAAATAAAACCTACCTGCTCCAAGCATTTAGAGCAAAGCTCCAACTTACTACATAATTCAGTGTATCTACTACAAAAACACAAGCCAAGAATGGTGCAGGTCAAACAGAAAACCACTGATTTCCTTCAAAAGCTGACCGACAGCATCCTAAACTACACTATACTAAGGAATACCAAACCCTGAGAGAGAAGGGTAGGGCAGTGGCTCTTCCAGAAGATGCTGCCCAGCTCATGGGCAGCATTCCATCCCTTACCCGCAGCTACCATTCCCTACAGTCTGGGGCTTGGTGGGAAGGGAGAGAAAGAACATCCTGTAACTCCAGGGACAAAGTCCACATGGATAGGAAGCTTTATGGATGGTTTTGGAATTATACAGCCACTTCATGAGGGACAATTTCTGCACAGGAAGAAAGGCCTTTAGGCTCATCTAGAGATCTCTAATAAAGACCCCAGCAATCCTCAAGTAGGGGTTGGACGGCTTTCATGTGATTCCTCACCTATCCACAGGGTGCAGGCCATGGAGCACAGAAGCTGTGCAGACCACTAGCTCTGCCACAGCACTCTCAAACCTGTCTTTCCAGCACTGCTGGGGTCTTCCCACAGCCTCTGGCCTCTACAGGCCACCAGGTAGAGACAGATCTCTTGGCACCCAATGATCTGAACCATCTTTCCCCCAAAACCCTGTCATGGATTTGTACGAGGTACAGCGCGCTCATATGTTAGATGATCATCAATATGAGCCATCCTGTACTCAAAACGCACTGAGTCATTTGCTACTACTAATAATCACAGCTCTATAAAAAAGGTCTCTGGTTCAGGAAGCCTGAGTCATGCAAGGTCAGAAGAACTCAGAAAGGCAAACTCCCAGAAACTCATCCCAAAAAAGTCTCTTCACTTCCAAAAGGCAAGAAGTATCTGCCTTGGGCCGGGGATATAGCTCAGTGGTTCCGGTGCCTGTCTTGCAAGTGCAAGGGCCCGGGTTTGATCCCCGGTAACCACATACAATACTAGGTGTGGAGACTCACCCCAGCAGCAATCAGTACCACATACCACAGTGCCGGGCATGGTGGCTCACACCTGTAATCCCAGCACTCAGGAGGCAGAGGCAGGAGGATTGCTGTGATGTGAGTTTGAGGCTGAGCTCAGGGCCAGCCTGAACCACAAAGGGAGACCCTGTCTCAAATAACCTTAAAAAAAAAAAAGTAGTATCTGCCTACCCTGGGTAGTAGCAATACCATGCTATACTCATGAGCTACATTCCAGTTAAGAACTCTGTAGAAATGCAAAGTATCCCATTAAATACCCTGCAATGTACATAGGGCTATTACTGTTTAATTAATCAATGATACTGTAATCAGA
This sequence comes from Petromus typicus, assembly GCA_004026965.1. Classification (NCBI taxonomy): domain Eukaryota; kingdom Metazoa; phylum Chordata; class Mammalia; order Rodentia; family Petromuridae; genus Petromus; species Petromus typicus. The sequence continues at coordinate 5,307 of PVIR01019464.1, forward strand.
TGTGATAATTACATTGCAAAAAGCCAACAAAAATGACTACTATTTCAATGATTATGAAGCAAAATCACCCTCTAGAGAACATGACATTTCTCAACATAGTTCACTACAAACTTTGACAAAGAACCTGATCCATCAAAGGGGACATAAGTTATCACAGTTTGTCCATGTACTTCTTAACATGACACAAAAACAAAGATTATTTCCCTAAAATCAGGAATGGGGCAAGGATATGCAACTGCTACTATTCAGTATGACTTTAAAGTTTTAGCCAGAGAAGTCAGACAAGAGAAAGAGAATGGATACAATCAGAAAAGGAAGGACACAAATTACCCCCATTTGGAGATGATGGGACTCTACATACCAATAATGAACTCATTAAAAAAGGAATTGTGAAAACTTGTTCACAGTTGCCTTAAAAAAATACAATCCTAAAAATGAACCTAACAAAGAAGATGTAAGAAAAAACTCTACAAAGAAATATCATAAAACCCAGAAGAAAGAAACTAAAGACACAAGAAACTAGAAAAGAACTCCCATATTCGTGAACTGGCACAGTTAATACTGTTAAAATGGCAATACTACCAAAAGTGATCTATAGAGTCAAAGCAGTCTCCATTCAAATACCAAAGACAGTCTTCATCAAAACAACAAAAACAAAAATTTTAATACTAAAATTTAGATAGAAGCACAAAAGACCCCAAACAGCCACAGCAATCCTGAACAGAAAGAGCAATGCTAGACATTAACAATATTTGATTGCAGAATATACTACAAAACCATAGTAATAAAAACATTGTGGAATTAGCACAAAACAGAACCACAGTAGACCAATGGGATAAAATAAAGCCTAATCCAAAAATAAAGCCCAATCCAGCAATAAACTCATCAACTGAAGCCATACTCAACAAACACACCAAAAATCTACATTAAAGAGAGAGCTTCTTTAAAGTACTGGGAAAACTAGATGGGAAAATCTAGTTTCTACTGAAACTAGATCCCAATTTTTCAACCCACACAAAAATCAACTCAAAATGGATCAAAGATCTAAAAGCAATACCTGAAACTTTGAAAATAGGATAGAGGAACAGCCAACATCTTCCTGTATAGGACTCTAATTAGTCAGGAAATAATACCAAGCATCTACAAAAGGGATCACATCAAAATTTTTTTTAATTCCACATACCAAAGGAAAAAGTCAACAGAACAAAAAGACAATTGACAGAATGGGAGAAAATCTTTGTCAGTCATACTTTCAACAGAAGATGTCCAGAATATACCAATGCATTAGGCGGACAGGGATAGACATCAGTGGCACCACACCTGCCTGGCAATCGTAAGATCCTGAGTTTGATCCCTGGTCTGCACACACACAAAAAGAACCAAATGCAGTTAGCTCTGTTCTGACTGGAGGGCAGGAGGGCTGGCAGAGAATATCCATTCTGACACGAGGAGACATTAAGAGTACCTGCTGCCATTCAAGGATGCAGTCTGAAGAATGGAAGACATATTGCCAGCTTCTGCACTGACAGGAGTTAATAACAAAATATATACATACAAAGAACTAAAAAACTTAACAAAAAAGACATTATCCAGGGTCAGGAATGTAGCTTGGCAGTAAGCACAAGGAGCTGAGTTCAATGCCCATACAAAGAAAAAAGTGACCCAATTTTAAAATAAGCAAATTATCAACACAGACAAACATCTTAAAATAAACACAAACAGCCAATAATTATACAAAAGAATATTTAACATCTTTAGCCATCAAGGAAATGCAGATTAAAACTAGTTTGAAATTCCATCTCATACCAGTCAGAAGAGAGGAAAAGGAGCCCTTACACACTGTTGTTGGAAATACAAATTGGCCACTAAACTAAGCAGTATGGAGAGTCCTCAAGAACTGAAACTCCAACTACCATATGATCTAGCTATACCTGTCCTCAGTACATACCCAGAGAGTTAATCTTACAATAGAGATGTTTACACCCATGTTTACTGTAGCACGGTTGTTTCACAACTGTCAAATATGGAACCAACCTAGATGCCCATCAACAGATTAATGGAAAAAGGAAAGGGGGCACATACATACAACAGAGTAGTATTCAGCCATAAAGAAGAAAAAAAAAATCTCATTTATAAGAAAATGCAAGGTACTGGAGTGGATGGTACCACATTAAGCCAGACTTACAAACATCATATTTTCTCTATGTGAAACAGGGTAGAGGATGGAGTAAAAGTGAAAAAGAGACTATTAAATAAGAGGAAAAGGCCTGGGTTCAAGGGAGGATAACAGGGAGACAGACATAAACAAAGTATGTTATGTGTGTGTATGAAAATGTCACTAGATGTGGTGGCACATGTCTGTAATCTCAGCATTTAGGAGGCTGAGGCAGGAGCACTGCCATGAGTTTAATGACAGTCCTGGCTACATAATGAGTTTGAGGCCAGACTGAACTACACAAGGAGAACCAAACCCCAGAAAAAAAAGAAGGAAAAGAAAATGTCACAATATAACACAACATTCCTCACGTCTATTATACCAAAAAATTTTTCTAAAAAAAAGATAAAGGTGTGAATAGTGGTACACAGTGTATTCCCAGCACTGAGGCTGAGGAAGGAAGACTGCAAGTCTGAGGTCAGCCTGGGCAACTTTATGATTTAAAACCTTAGCAAAACCTTGTCTCAAACGAAGTATTAAAGGCCAGGGATAAAGTGCATTGTGAAGGGCCTAAGTTCATCCCTAATTGTGATTTAAAAAAAAAAATACGAGGGTGCAGTTTTGAAGAAAGTCAACATCCAGGAGAGATGACTCTGAAGGATGTCCTAGACGGAAGTGGGAAAGCAAACAATCAACACAGTGTTCTAGAAACAACACAAACTCTACCTAAAAGTGACAATTCCAAGCTAGAGGGGAGACAGAAGGACAGAGCAGGGTGAAGGAAACTTGTGCTCCTGTGTGCAGGATCAGGTATGAAGAAGAGACTCAGTGAGACACGCCACATGTGTGACTGAAGAACTACACACAACCACCATGGCTATGTGCCACTCCGCCATGGAGCCCACCGCCTATGGTATAAACCTCTGCAAACTGTCAGCTGAAATAAGCCTTCCTCCTCTAACCTGTGGGTGTCGAGTATTTGGTTCCAGCAATGAGGAAGAACGAAGACAATAACTAATGGCTCAGAAGGATGTCCAGAAATGCACCTCTACAACACTTCAGGTGGTGACCCCGAGTTACTCCAGGGACACATGGGAATAGCAGGAGGAAACACTCTGGAATTAAAGGACTTGGGAAGGCTTAACCCCAGGTCCGAGGCAAAGGAAGGAAGAAAGCCCAGGCATCTAAACCCACGCTGTGTAGCACACTGGCACCCCGTCCTTTAGCACAAGCGCCCCATGTAGCACTGGACCAGTGATGTGCTCTCCGGGCCTCAGTTTCCTCCTGACCAAATGGGAGGACAGATGTCCCTTAGTCCTCTCTCACCTCTAAAACTCTCCAATTGTGTCTTGAGTCGAACAGAGGCACAGAAGTAAGATATATCATGTGTCTGAATTTTCAGAGAAAACCAAAATGCCTGCACGATGTTTGTTTGCCAATACTAAGCATGTATATTTTGTACGTCTCTCCGTGACAGAAACTCTCAGAGTACAATCTCTAGAGTGCATTGCCTGTCACAGTGTAATATATTCTGAGAGGCCTGGAAATAGAGCCTTCTGTTCAAGCAAGTATCAGTGCACATGCCATGCACAGATTATCAATGTTTAATGAGTCAGAATACCATAAAACATGCTTGTGAGATGCTATTCACATCATGATGCTGAGCATGGATGAAGACGCCGCAGCACTCCACGGAACAGCAGTCACCACGTGGTGCTGAGCAAGGTGGGCTCCGGCTATGAGGATGCTGACTAACCCAGCCAGCATTCTGTAGGTGACTGCCAGAGATGCCTGAATATTTTCCTTTAAAAAAAAAAAAATGCCTGCATTTTTATACTAAGAACTAAATATGGAGCTTTCAGCTAATTCTTTATTTCAGAATAAATAAACTCCTCAGGGCTCAGCACACTGAAAAGTCCTGGGAATATCTCTGCCCCACTTGTCTGTCTATATGTTTCGTCCACCCCTCAGTAGCCTAGAGGCTGCTGGTCTTGTTTCATCTCTGTCTCCATCGTCTAGGATTCCTGCATGAACAGAACCCACCCTGGTTTCATCCTGAGCTTACTGCACATTGGGAAGAGTATCCACAGAATCACAATTGCTTGTGGGACACCTGATTCCGCTTAGCAGCATGGTGCCATCTCTGGGCAGCTTGGAGACATTCAAAGTGAACTCGAGCTGCAGTGCAGTACAGGCAGGGGTTCCACATGGCACAGCCTATGCCTTCCACCTTCGCCAGCTCTGTGGGTTGGTGTTGCACAGACACCCCAACCCCTGCCCTCTCAGAATCACTGCCTCCCACAGCTCGGGCTGATCAAAGACTGTCTTTTGCATGGAGCATTCTAAGCAGGTGCGTTCCTCCTAGTTAAAATGACAAGTTGCTCTTTCCTGTCTATACTTCCCACGTCCCCTCATCTCACATTGCTGATTTTCTCCCCACAGAGACCCACCCCCTCCTCTGAATCTTCAGCCTGTTTGTGGGGAGCCGTGTGGGAACAGTGAGGAAGCACTGTGTTCAGATGGCTACTCCCTTCATTCCGACTCGGCTCCACGGGCGCCCGGCCTGCACGGGTCTGGCCAGGATAGCACAATGGAGACTTGGTACAGAATCCCCCTTCTCAGGCACTCAGCACACTTTGTGGATTTGGTCAACAGGACAAGGGAAGATGTGTTTCCCGCAAGTTCCATCTGCTGGACACTGAAGGAAGTTGAGTGAGTAAATATAGGAAGCTCCTCCAGGCCCAGCAGGCTCGGCATGAGCAAACAATCCTCCGGGGTCACCCCACCAGGCCACATTCTTACTTTTGTTCCCTGGATTCACCCTCAATCCTGTCTCAATGGACAGACATAGAAAGACGTTTTGTCCCTAAGCTGCCCTAATTGCTGTCCCTCCTCTGCTAAAGAGAACGAAGAATGGCTATGTAACCTTTCTGTTGGCTGCCCAGCCAGGTTGGCCCTCTGGGAAGGAGTTCACAGTGTGCACTATGGCTGGCCTCAAAGCATGTGCGCAGCTCACATCCTCCATCAGAGGGCCGGCCGCTGGGACAGAACTTCTGAACATAGGTGAAGTGGCTGTTTGCTGGCATCAGCCTTGACTGCATTTTCTCTTTCTAAAGACGCCTTAACTCTTCAAACTGTACACAACAGGATGGACCTGACCCTGACCATTCCTATCCTACCAGAACGAACCACACATCCACCGTGACTCTCAGGTGAAGCAGCTAACACTTGGGATTTCCTATGGCCTCATCTAGGCTTAGAGGTTTCCTAAGAAGGAAGTTCCAATGAATATCCAAGAACAGATGCAGCGGAGAGACTCCACAGAGTATGGGTTTGGCAGAGGTATTCAGATCACTTTTAAATTAAATGACAGACAAACACCAGTTAATAGGCACCTGGTTGTTCTCTGTGGAAGGTACATTCTAGTACCCGTGGGTCACTCAGCCACCCAGTCACAGTTGCTCTTCAGAGTGGCTGGACTCCGCAGGTGGCCATATGAAGTGGATCCTTCCAAGACACACAAACTTCCCATGTGCTGCTGCGGTCCAGTCATCTGCACACTCCTGAAGCAGAACCACTTGTAGCCTGTACACTTGAGGTTCACACACTTACTTATGAAACAACATGCACTTTTCCTAAGTGACAGCTTCTGAGCTCCCCGATTCCACTTTGCATGAGGGCACTTTTTTATGCATGTTACTGATATTCCCTTATTATGCTTCTCCTTCCGCCTAATCAAAAATATAAATATTTGTGATCTTCCAAAGAGTAGCTCTACCAGTGCCACGTCATCTTCCCAGTTGAGGACTTAAACCCAGTACAGTAACATGATTTCCATGACTCGCTTTCCTAACAGCTGTGTTCCTCTGCATCTTAAGTCAGTAAAGATGGCTGCCCAGACCAGTCCTATGAGGAGACAAAGCAGCACAACCACGAGGCCTTCCGAAAGTGCAGATCCACAGACAGTCCCACAATTATTCCTAAAAGTCAATTTTTTTCAGGTAAAATTATGGGATGACCTCATTGACGTGAAGTCTAATTTCTACTCTGCTGCCACAGCAGGCTGGCTGACTCTTGGGAGAACATATTCTCTCTGTTTCTACAGACTCACCTTGCTCTAACTATAGGAATCGGTCACTCTCTCAACATTCTGTGAGAACTTAACTGACGTTCAAATATCTAGGTAATCTCAGAGACAGGAAAGGTCAGCATTTTTCAAAGCCCTGTGTATGTTTGCAAGGAAAAAAAAAAAAGGACACAGTGTGGATCAAAATACAGCATTCAAAATACCTGGTTGGTTTTTTTTCAAAATCAGCCATCCAATAGGCTTAGTCAGAACCTACAAACCACAGTGCTTTGAGAGTAAACTGACATGACATGATCTCTCCTACAGGAGCATCCGTGCCTGAATAACTTAATGTTGGCCTAGACACTGCTGCATCTCTTCTGAAAAGTCTTGTGTTGTTAGCTAGGAAGACGTGCTGGCCTTAGGAATTAAAAAAAAAAAAAAATCCTAAAAGGCTCTTCAACACTTCAACAACGCTATTGTTATGCCATGAATTTTCCTCCTAAATTACCACATCCATCTCTTCTAAGGCCAACTTCTATTTTCAAATGCAGTATATTAACTTGCTATAAATTCGTGTGAGATACACACAAATTTCTCAAAAACCAAGTTACACAGAGAGAAAATAGACACAATGCCTGTATGAAACAGAATTAACGAAACCGAAAAGAAAAATAGCATACATTCTACTTTACGGTAAAAACAAGTAAAGATCCTCCCCATTCCTTGACTTTAAATACACTTGGATTAGCTCATTATGAATCATCTGACTGCCACCACAATGGACGGGTGTAAGGCTCAACAGCTTTTCCAAATACTAAAAATATTTCTCTTCCAAGTGGAAAAAAAAAGCTACAGTGCCGGTTTAATATTTTATCCAAGGTCCACTCCACAGAGGAGTTACAGCATTATTAGAACATTAAGCAACAAATGCCACAGCTGTGAAAATAGAAAACCAAGAATTAAAACTTCAAAAGGATCAACTAGGGTCACAAGGTGACCACTGAGTTTCCCTCTAGTCCAGTAGCACTGTGGGACAAGCCTTCACTGCAGAAGGACCAGTTCCACTTGGTTCCGCCCAGGATCAATCACTGAGCAAGAAGGATGCATATGCATATGCCTAAGTACGCAGATTCGGCGCTAGGCTCACCAAGGCTGAGACAAACTGCTGCTACGCATGTACCTCTTGTCCCTATCTATGGGGTACCACAAGCCCCCATTACAGCATACTGCAAAAACCCATAGTAACAAGACTCTGCTTAATCCCTAATTAGGCAAAGTGGCTTCGATTTGTGTTTTGTTAGAAACAAATGCCCGGAGGTCCTCTTTCTCATTACAGAGAACAAACAGCTCTGCCCACCGGACTCAGACTTCTATCATTCAACTCTCAGCTGAGAGCAACACTCACTAACAGGTTTGCATGGAGCAGAGAAAAAACACCCTTGGCTTCACTAAAAGTTAAACTCCATTGATGAACCTCATGTTCCATTCACAATTACCTGAGGCAAAAATAACAGAAAATATGAAAGTGTTTACAATTTATAAAAAGTAGGAAAATAAAGTTAGCCAAACGTCTTTAAATATTTACATGGCTGCTGTGTAGAAAGCACTCGCTTCCAATTAACTGTCCCTAAACCCATCGCGCTACTTTAATCCAAGCAGATTAATTACAACTACACACCAACTCGAAGTTATTCCTCTCTGCTGTCTGGTGTTAGAAAAGGAAAGTGTGTGCATGTGTGTGTTCTGTATGTGCACATATGTGTATCCGTGTGTGTGCTGTGTGCACAGGATGTTAACTTCTGTGTCTGTGTGCATAGTAGTCATACACTGAGAATTGGGCCTAAGTGGCAAAGAGAGTAAAGGTCCAAGACTGTGTGCTCACTCAGAAATGACTGCTGCCCAGTAGAGACCATCATTTCCGGAAGACAAGGATGGTATTGTACCCAAGCAAACAGAGGTCAGTTACAAAAGCTGGGACAAGTGGAACTGACAGGTACCTAGATATGAACCCACCAACATAAACTCCACACACACACTGGGCACAGGACACCTAGGTCACCTAATTCCTTGCAAGAGGAGCTTTGACCAATGGCTACCTGGGTGTGAACCCCTGGAAACAAGATTCCCTGGGCACAGGGCTAACTGGGCAGGGAGTCCTTGGGTCAAGGGTCACCTAAGCATGTGGTTAGCTGGGGTGCAGTGTCACCTGGATAAAAGGCTACCTAAGCCCAGCTCCTTGACCTCGTCTAGCTGGGTACGCCTGCTCACCTGGTGCTGGTTCTGGCATGGGCTCTTCACTGCTGTCATCAGCAGCCTCATCAGCCAGGCCAGAGCCTGGAGAGTCAGCAGTAGCACAGGCTGAGCCAGGACTGCTGGGCTGGGAGGCTGAGTCACCCTCGCTGAGTGAGCCACAGCAGGCACGTGCCACCCTGTCGCCATCGGAATCCCTGTCTCTGCGAGCACGGCGATGGACACGGGAGTGCAGCACCATCTGGTGGTAGGTGCGGAAAATCTTGCCACACTCAAAGCACTCTGAGGACTTGCCATGGCCAGCAGAAGCCGCAGTCCGGCGATTGGGGCGTGCAGGTGGCCGGGGGTCAAAGTGGCCAGGCAGCATAGGGTCTCCAGGCAGGCTTGCCCTCTTTCTCGGGGGGCCCTGTGTGGTTGGCGCATCGGGCTCACGCTTGCGCTTCTCCTGACTAACCAGGATGTACTCACGCCTCTCCTTGTCGAAGGCCACATCCCCGGCCAGCGCCTCGTCCCAGGCCCCATACTTGAGGTACTCGGCTGGCTCAGCCACCTTGCCCCTGGTGGCTAGCTGCCAGGCTTGGTAGCTGTTAACAGGATCCAGCTCAGCCACCCGCCTGCCAGCCTGCCCACCAGGGGCCACATCACCAGCGACTGATGGTTTCAGGTTCAGGCACTGTAGGAAGAACTGCTTGGTGTCCAGGGGAATTTCAGTGGCTGCCTCCTCGGCCAGGGCATGGGTCCGGCTGGCTTCGACCTTGCGGTGTATGGCGTTGTGGGCATTCAAGCTGTCCAGGTTTGTAAACAGGTTTCCACACTTGGTGCAGACTTCGTAGAGGGACAGGCCTGCGACAATGACCTCCTCTTGGACCACATTGTTGATGGTGGCGATGGGGTCCAGCTCACTCCTGGGCCTGTTCTTGCTTCCCGTCTTTGGGCCGTGCGCCTTCATGTGATTCTTGAGGAACCATGGCTCCTTGAACCTGCGCCCGCAGATATGGCAGCCATGGTCAAAGGATCCTCGATGCTTCTTCATGTGCGCCTTTAAGAACCAGGTCTGGCTGAAGGCCTGGCCACACACCTCACAGGGGAACTCTCCAGAGCTCAGCTCGGGCTTGCCATTCTCCACACAGGCTTCACCACCATTGGGCACCTGAGCAGTGATGTGATCCCGCTCTATGTGGCTCAGCAGCGACTCCTCCCGCAAGGTCATGTAGCTGCAGAGCCTGCATTTGAAGGGCTTGTGGGCCTGGTGCACGTGCAGCTCCAGGTCCTTCTTGCTCTCAAACTGGCTCTTGCAGAAGGAGCACTGGGTCACAGCCTCGGCCTCCACAGAGCTGGCTGCGCTTTCCGCTTCCTTCCGGCTGCTCCTCAGCAGGATCTTGCTGCTGTCCACCTGAGCTGCCCCGTTCAGAATGCGGTTGCAGGCTGACGTGCTCTTGGTGGGGCTGGCACACCCATCGAGGCCCTCAGACACGCGCATCTCACCTAACTGCGCCTCTCCCGTCTCTGGCTCATGTCCCTGAATCAAAGTCCCTGTGCGGTGGCTCCGGATGTGAATTTTGAGGTTGCCCTTCTGGGACGCCCTGTGGTCACAGTAGGGACACTTGTAGGGTTTCTCCCCCGTGTGCTTGCGCATGTGCTGCGACAGCGAGCTCTGGAAGGGGAAGCTCTTACCGCAGATGCAACAGCTGTGGCATGCAGCCTTGTCCCCATCCACCTCCTGGCTCCTGCTGGCTCTGGGTGGGCTGGGCCCTCCCCTCAGCTCCATCTCAGCCTCTCTGCTACGATCCATTGGGGCGTGTTGGATGGCTGGGGACACAGCTTTTTCTCACACAGGCCTGAAAGAGCAGCGTCTTATCTCTCCATTCTCAGAGGGGCTTCTGCTGCCTGGACACGATGTGGGATGTGGCTATGACCAGGAGGTGCATGTTCTGGGGGCGGGAAGACCGGGAGATGGCAGTAAGCACCTAGAACAGAGACAGAAGTCTGGTAAGCAAAGCTCCCACCTTCAGCAGGCCCTGGAAACATCTACAGGTGTGGATCTGGCACGTTCCACCACAAAACTGTCTGTCCGGGCCAAATTTCAGAGACGAATCACCAACAAAAATCCATTTATTTCTTAAAAACAACAACAAAAAAAAACCACTAACAACAATTATTAGTAACTATGTTAGATAGTTCCAAGTATATAATTGTAATTTTTCTTCCCCCAAAAGATATCTTAAAGAAAGATTATGGAAAGAGTCTGTAGGCTGTGAGAAATAGAAGCAGCCCCCTAGAAGAACGTGTGGGAATGAGGGACAGAGAACAGCACCATGACAGGAGGGGAAGGAATGTCGGGGCCGATCTCAGGCTGATGGATCGTGACCTACAGAAGCAGCTGCCCACTGCTGACAGCAATTCACAAACACATGACTGGATTTAGACGCTGAGGAGCAAGGAGACTGAATAAGGAGCCGAAATGACCCCTGAGTTTCACCGGTGGCAGTGACCAACCAGACCCAAGCCCCTCCAGGGCTCCTCCCAAGCCCTTCGAGTCACATATCCTGCCTCCTGCCTACCCATCTCGCCATGGGGCAGGGTACCATGGCATATGCCCGATGGAAGAGAGCTACTCCCAGAAGTGCCATCAGGCTCTGCTGAGTCCCTATATCGTCACACTGTGGATCACTGACACCTCCACGCCTACTCTCCTAACAGAAAGAGAGCAGGTCGCTCCCAGGCCCCACAGGCAAAGGCCACCTTACCCACCTTACCTATACATATTAAGAACCGTATTTAAGGTCCGCAACGGAGCTGTGTCAGGTGTTGGGGGTGTGTTCACTCTTAGCTTTTACTCAAACATGGAAAGTTATTTTCCAGAAACACCTGACCTGGTCACTCCTTGCTTGCTCTGACTGTTCTAATCCAGACACTTTCTCAGAAACAGATGCAGAAAACAACACAGATATCTGACCACAAGGATCAGGTGCTAAACATTAGCAACAGGAACAGAAGCAACTCTCACATCCTTCCATGGTATAGAGATTCTAGGCTGCTTCTCCTGAGGGCCAGAAACCAACACTCCACTCTTTTCCTGTAAATAGGATTACAAAACAGAAATCTTGCTGAGAATTTCAGACCTTACAGGGTCTCCTGAGAAAGGCCTCTCCTAACAAGACATGTCTACATGGTGAACACTGAAAGGGGGCCACTCCTTACCTGGCACCCCATGGATGGCCCCACAGAGACAGCCAATGGGACCCAAAGGAAAAAAATCACTAGCCCAAAAGAAAAGCAAAAATAAACACTTCCAACCCTGGATAAACAAATAAGGTAACCAAGACTATGCCTCAATGACAATTCACTCTGAACTATTTCAAATCACTTAATCAAACTTTTTGGTCTTTGCTCAAGTTTGAGGCACCTGCATAATTATCCACAATTTTATAAAGCACCAGTCAGCATAAAACCCCACCTCTCAGCTCCCCAAATGCCAAATTACATATAATATAGAAAAAGCATGAACGAAACATACTATTTCTGTCTAATTTACCTACCAACTCTGACATAAACATCTTACGAGTGTAAAAATCTACACGGTTCAAGTTTAAGAAGAGAAAACACAGCACCCTGGCCACTGGCAGGCAGCACTGAAGTCATTCTGAAGAGCCGCAGCACCACTCACCAGTGTCCTGAAAGAACGGTAAACATCAGAGAGCTCTCCAATTCAAGAGATGTCAACTGCCACAGCCACCAACCAAGACAAGACTGAGTAGGAGCCCTGGACTGGGCTGGAGTCCCAAAGGGCAGCCCACAAGTGCACCTGGATATAAAAATGAATTTTTCAAGTACATAGTGCTGCAGAAACACCCGCAGACTGTGACGTTCTCTCTTTTCTAGCAGAGCCTCAGGCTGAGGGGGGCTTGGAGACCCTGGCTATCTGCCCAAGGTAGCGCGATGCACCCTTACCTCATCACCCCTGACCACCACAAACTTGCCCATGTCTTGCTGGGCTGGCCTTCACCCCCCCCAGAACAACCCCCCTCAGAGGCTGAGTCATGAAGCAAGGTGAGAAACCGTATTGTACCACAGGCTCAGCGAGTACTTCTCCTTCTAAAACCCACCCCAGCCCCTCCAAGGCAGTGCCTCACCGAGATGCAGGTGGCAGCATAACTACCAAGAACTTCTGCCATGCTGCAGGTCCCCTGTGTTGACTCCTTAGGCCAGAGCGTTCAGCACAGGAGTGTTCGGCACCCAGGCTGCAGGGCTGTCCCCAGGCTCAGCCCCATGTGTGGTCCGGCTGCAGGATGTAGGTGCTGTGGCTGCTGCACCTCAGAACCAAGGCAAAGGGCTCTCCACTTGCCAAGATGTCCCTCAGGACATCCTTGATATCAAGATTTGTAACCCCAACCCCAGCCACCGCTAGACACCTACCCCCACCTTCCCACAGGCCACAGAAGCAGTTTCCATTTTTCACTAGGCCTTCTCCCCAGAGCTGCTTAAAACTCTGCCTCCAAGCCAGCAGGACCCTGTAATTTATAGGAAATCTCCCCAAAATAGCCTGGGGCAACCCTGCCAGCTATTCTTTCTGTTCTCCACTTCTTCACTGCCCATCTCACATCGCAGAATTACTCCCCACCATGAATTCCGATGAAGAATACATGGGATGTGTCTTTAGAGGACTTAAAACACATTCTGAAGAGGAAAAAATGCATAAATGTAGAAATTTAACAGCTAAAGCCCCCAACAGCTTTACCTTAAGGAAATGTGAACTCACACCAAGTGGTGCACCTCAGCTGTGGGACCCATCAAGTGCTCCCTCCCGGCTCCCTCTGCTGCCCCCTAGTGACCAAGCAACAGTCAAAACTGATTCCCCACACCCCACCCCCAGGAACAGATAACAGATCTCTATCTTTCCAGCTGCTATTGAAGACAAGGTCTCCACCTCCAAAACAGCACAGAGCCCCATCCCCACTTAACTGCAGAAGAGGCACCACGGGTGGCTGCCCCATTGGAAGAATGGTGGAGACATTCACAGCCTACCCCACAGCATCCTGCAGGCCTTTAAAAGGCTCCAGCCTCTTTTGGCCAGGAGACACCAATGGCTTCCCCGGGAACAAAGCACACAGCACCCAGCCTTCCCACACCTGAAGCTCCATACTACTTCTATTTACCTTCTCAGATAAATTTACACCAAATCCAAGTTGGCAAACCAAGGCTCCCTGAAACACATCAACCCATAAGTAATTATCCTTACAGAATAGTACACGCTCGCTGGTTATTCAGACCTGAGGGACTGAGAACTGTTGTGTAGCCACAAGCCATGAGGACTTGTGAGGGCAGATGGGGACTGAGAGCAACAGTGGCCTGCACTTCAAGTAGCTGAAGACAAAGGCGTCCCACGCATGTGCAGGCAGAGTCCACTCCGGATGCCCCGTGTGCCTGCATAGGTCACAGCATTGTTGTTGCTGCAAGATGCATTACAAACTTTTTCCAAGGCTGAAACTGGGAACTTGCCAAGAGAGACTGTGATTTAATTGTTTCAGCATAGAAACGACCCGCTGATGAGGGTTTTAAATAGATTTCCAATGCACTACTCACTCTGTATGTGAGTTCCTCTAGTGATGGAATGAGCAATATTTGGGAAAAGATGGATGATTTCATCAATTCACTTATTTGATAAATAGGGAAAAAAATATTTATTAAAGAAAATGTATCTGCACTGCATAAAAATGCAAGATATTGAGATGCAGAGGGAAGGCACAGACACAAGAGGACAAGGAAGTAACTCACTGTAATCACAAAAACAGCACACAATCCCAAGTTGAAGACACATCTGGCTGCTGCCCCTCCAAGAGCTGCTTTCTCCCTTCTCGCTTTCTCCCAGTTGTCGCCTAGACCATATGACTATATTTAAGTGACTCTCCTCAGATTCTCTACAGTCACTGGATTTAGAACAAATTTAACCCCTGGGCAAATGTTCAATTAATAGATCTCATCAACCACTGAGGAGCCTGGGAACGAACCCAGTGCAGATGCATCTTGCCTGACGCTCCGCTTGATAAAAGGTGGAAAGAGCCCCAGCGTGGCAAACCCTGGACTCCAAAGCCAAGGCCCTCAGTATAAAGACAGGGAAAAAGCACTATTGGCAGCTAAGGCTGTCACAGGACATGTGTGGGTGGACTGTCTCCTCAGCTTCTCTGAGGCCCACACCTGACAGTCTGCTCTTCAAAGTTGTCCCACCACTGCCCAGGGAGGGCACACTCAGACTGCACATGGGTTTTATTACAACAAGCACTTCCTGTGTGCCTCCTGAGTACAGACAGTCAGGAGCAGTGGAATCACAGATAAGTAAGCAGTGGTGATTAGCACCAAGGAACCCCCAGTCAGACTGGGAGGCAAAACTGCAAACATGCAATTACCAGACAACATGGTAGCTGTGTACCCCTTGGACTGGGAGAAGTTCCCAGAAGGCTTTGGGAGAGAACAATGAATTTGCAGACTGTCAAAGTGCACCCAGGGAACTGGGCCTAGGAATCAACTGTATCCTTCATGTCACCTGTACCAATGGTAAGTGCCAGGCCTGCTTGATTTCCCTTCTTGCCAATATCCCGTGCTAACCTGGATCCTGAAGGCTCATCACTCCCAAATCTAAAGACCTTGTGTCAGAGCTTGTGGTTCTAGAGCACAAATTAGCCCAATCCACTAGGGATTTCCAATCCTTCACAGGCCTCACCCACCACCCAAAGTTGAGGCCCACAAGCCCCAGCTTGGCCTACAATACCTGAAGCATTGCTGGAGCCTGCAGCCTCAGGCTATGGTCCTATTCCTGTGCCTTTAGGACTCATCCCTTCCCTACCCATCATCCCAGGTGAGGTCTTCCTGACCCACCTCAGTCAATGGGCAGAGAGATGAACAGACACAGCAGATGCACCAACTACACAGTGACAAGACTAATCAGACTGTCAGGATCAAAACCCATTTCTGCCATTAACAGATCAGCCGTGTGATCCTCAGCAAGTATCTTAGTCGCTCTATTCCTCAGTTCATTTCTTCTTCTCTAAAATGTAATGTAGTACTGATATCTACATGAAATTCCTTTACTGAAATTTGAATCAGTGCATGCAAGATACATTGTTTAGCATCTGATAAGTGTTCAATGCATCACAATTAACAAGTAATTGCTAACTAAATGAATGAAATTTAAGTACAGTACCCAAAGATACCTGGTCACTGGAATTTGCAATATTTGGCTGAAAAAATTTAGACAGACAAAATAATAGCAGTTTAGAAAGCTAATTAGACACAGGTGGGTACTAAGGTATATGCATTTACTGGTGTTATGGTACACTGGGTTACTTAACGTAATTAAAAATTCTTCTACAACAGACATGTCTGAGAACATTTTAGCTCCAGAAGTCTATAAAAATAAAGCTTTAATATAGACTTGGTGTCAGATGACACTTGGGAATTACTTCTGTTAAATGGGTAATGTAGGGGAATGTTTCTCTTCTTTGGAAAACTGTGATGAAATATTAAGAGGTTATTCACAGAAACGTAGAGAAGGAAATACATCAAAATGCCAAGGGCCAGTGAGTCTCCTTATTAGTCTTTCCATGTTTATGGATTTGGGAAGTTTTTCACCTAAGTTACCTAAACCCTCCTTGCCATTCCAGTTATAAACAAACAAAAGCACTGCTCTACGGACCCTCCCCCATGAGCTGCACCCTTGCCCTTTTGCCCCCACCCCTCCCCTTCCAAGGCCAAGGGGGCTCCAGCGCACTAGGAATGCACTCTGGGAAATTACCTTTCCTTAAATTCTAGTCTTCAAAAGAAACTCAGAGAAAGAAAAATCATAAGAATGAAATGAGTCTGTTTTCATGTGCTGTGCTTTAAAAGTTGTTTCCTAGCATCTGAGAAGTCTGCCCAGGGATCTTGAGGAAAGCCACTCCAGAGGCCCGGCCACATGCTCTGCGGGCAGGCAAGATGGAGGACAGACCCCACTACCACCAGCCCCAGTCCAGGAGTTGATTCTGGCCCCAGCACTGAGCTTTCCTTCTCATTTCTCAGTATTAAAAGTCCAATAACACTACTGAGGTTTCTTTTCCATATTTCAAGCAGTAATTTTCTGACCAGTTAAACACTGCACTATTGGGGAAAGAATGTAAATACATTTTCCCCTAAGCGTGTCTGTGCATCAGGAGTAAATCTCAGTTTTGTGAACAAAAGCTGAGCAGCTTCAGACTGTTCTCTGAATCTACCAAAGCTGACCCCTGTCACTAGATTCTTATCTGTAAAAGAAATAAGGGGCCCAAATTTCAAATGCTCTGTGATTGTTCAGTGCCATTTCCAAAACAGCACAACTCTTGAAGTTCACTGAAAGCGCCTGAAGCCAGACTCATGGAGGACTGGGGGAACAAAGGGCCTGCTGGGAAACTGAAAGTGCCATTTCCTGCTCCAAGCTGGCTCCCAGAACCCGCCAGTGTGAGAAGTAAGGCTGGAGTCCAAGCTACTTTTCAAGTTACCACCGAGTTTGGTGTTTCTTTCGGCTGTGATCCATTCATTAACCCCAATGTGACAATGAACAGGCGCTGCCTCCCTAACAACATGTGGCTCTATTTGTCCCTGGCTCTCCTTCAGGTGATCTTCCAAAGAAGAGCAGGGTGTCCAGAGGGTGCTGACACTGGCCAGGTTCTGCTCCTGTGTACACACACCCCTGGGAACGGGACTATGATGATGGGTTGCAGGGGAATCTAAAGCTCAGTGGGGTGGAGGGGTGCCCCAGCCAAAAAAAAAATCAATTAAAAAAAACAAGTGCAGAACACTTAAAGATATTTACAAGGTCATCTGCGAAGGAGTACCATGGCCCCAGAGGAAAGACACAAAAGGAAAAGGGCACCTCCCTCATCGAGCAGATGTGAAGGGCATTCCTGGAAATGGCCACTCCGGGCTGCACGGGGAGGTCTGCCCTGGCCTGGCCTTCTGTAGGCACAGGCCCAGCACGACCCACGCGCCGAGTAGGAGCAGCCAGACTGTGCTGCAGGACACTGTGCACGCTTGTTCTCCTGGAGACAATGAAGCAGCCTCAGGAGTCACACTGTAGTATTATGAGCCATGAATTAAAATACATCATTAACATCCTGGACAAGCTTATCTTACGACTGAGACAAAAAGCCTATTCTCCAGGCAAACGAGGAAAATTCCCTAACAACAATGAAGAGTTCCTCTCCCTACAAACCATTCGGTACAAGATTAACAATTGCTGCTCACAGTCCCCAGACTAGGGTCCCGCAGAGCCCCATGAAGTGGTGCATTCACTGCTGGGGAGTGCACAGGGCCGATGACAAGGCCTGGAGGCTGCTGCTGTCCTCAGACCAATCAATAATCCATTATGAACGGGCTGCATTTCCACTCGAATAAGAAGACATGAATAACAGGCGACCAGAATCAGCTGCATTCACTAGAAGCCCCACCCCCGCTAGGGAATGAGGACACAAACCTCACTCTTCCAGGGTGCAGCCAGTAGCCCTAAAGGCCGGGCCCCCAACAAACCAGCTCAGGACTTTTCTGCCAAAAACACTCACTTGGAAGGTAAGCCTCAAGCATGCTTTGTTCAGAACACGAGTCAATGTGAACAAAAATGGCAAAACTCTGCTGTCTTCAACAAAGATTTTTTTAAATGATTCTGTGCCCCCAAAATAAATCAAAGCAGTGCCAACATGAAATGCACTGCCCACAGTAAAGAAACTCAAATGCCATAAGCTGTCCATAACACGGTTTTATTACACAAACTCTGCAACCAATGCAGCATAGCTTTCTTCAGCATCCATAACTCATACCGCAGCTTTGGAGTCATTGTCTATTTATAGAAAAAAATGCATATATGACCTACATGTTATTCTTCTGCAAGTAGGTTACCATTTATGAAGTTGTTTACCACGAACTGTCAAAAACCCAAATAAATTTCTGGTTCAGAAGAACAACTCCATCTTCCAGACATGAGTCCAAGAGAAAAATCTTTACTAACGGAAATACAGCAGAATAGTTTTTTAGAAATATAAAATAGCATTCAGATATAAGCTGCTCCTGTGTCCTTTTACTAAACTATAAAGACTAGTAGCCAAATCCAACGAGGGACGTTGAAAATACACAGTATAATTACTGATAATTACATTCAGAATAGCCCAAGAATAAATGAAGAAGGATGTGGGAATTTTCTTCGCCCAGTTATTAATAACATATCCTGGGAAATTAAAAGGAGTTCTGGAAATTTTAATAAAGCAGATCCTGTATGAATATAAATGGACGTAGAGTTTCTATATAAAAGAGAAGAAGCCTCTTATACCTGTCGATTTCCTGCTTCTGAAACCCATACATTGTCAAGACTTCTTATTTACTACTATTTACTATTTTTCAAGTCTTGAACTGAGTAGTCTTCTTAACAATCTTTTTGTCATTAGCCCAGAAAACTAAAAAACACACAGGGTAGCAAGAGCCAAGGCCTGTTCCGTAATTTTCTGCAGCTAAATAAAGGCTTTTCTCACCCCCTCATCCACTGCAAAGAGCTGGCATTATGGATTTGGAGGTAAATCCTGTCTTCCTGGAGCTGTGGCATCGCTGGATAGTTAATGATCTTGTCAACATTTCCATTAAGAGCCCCATTTCCAGAAGTTCAGAGCCGCACCCCCCCAGCAGGCCGCACGGATGAGGACTGTGGCTGCTGCCACACATTCCACACACAGACAGATTCCTCACTGTTCACGACACCAGCTAGCAAAGTACTAGGTTTTTACTTTGACTCTTTTCATATCCTGCACCGTCACTGAAACCAGAGTTGAAATTAAGTCAGGAACACTAAAAGCTCGGAGAACACCAGAGACTTGTACATTTTTTTAAAATAAACATAGGAAATCTGATACCCCTCAATAAATGGCAGAAAGAATCCAACTTAACAGCAGCTGAGAGTTGTTCACAGACCTATTCTCACAAACGCAGCTACTGAGACTGACTGAGCATTTAACATGAACTTTTTTTTCCAAATTCTGTTAGAAATTAACAGAAGTGGAAACAAAACAATCATGCAGAAGCTCACATTTCCATACTACAGAACACCTCCAAGTCATGGCACCAAGAAATAGAAATGAAATTTCTATTACTTGAATATAAAATATATTTTCACTGAAATCTGTTTCCACAAAGAAGCAGTGTTTTGTTTTGTTTTTTTTATGCCATGAAAAGCAACAGCGAAGAACAGTACTCAAATGTTACCCTATCTTTCAACCTTTTACCTAAAACCAAGTGACTGTATCTCGACCTGCATAAGAAAAACAGATTGCAAGTACTAACTATAGCTAACTAACATTCTCTCTTGCCTCTGCTTTCTGTGAAAGAGCCTAGAAGTCTTGGCCACCACCTAATGAAAGAAAGAACTGTGCCCAAGAATACAACCAGAGATAATCATGCGCAGTAAGCCATAAAGTGTTCTGTTAAAATTACCTTCCAAAGTAGTACTGTTTTGCACAAATGTCAGCCCACCAAAATCTTTTCACTAACAGCTCACAAGGGAAAAATAAACACTTCAATAATTGATTTTACTTAAATCTAAATAATCACTCACACATCTGCTGCCAAAAAAACCCTGAATTGAGTATGTTTTGATAGGATAGCTGAAAGGTGTATCATACAAGGCATCAAGATTTTGTTTGTCTTTATACACCAACCAATACTTTAAGAGGATCAAAATCATAAAGGAAATGCTTTGCTATACAGGAAGCATATACTCCACCTCGTTTAAACTTTCTAGATCCAGTATTGCCAGCAACTACTGTAACACAACCTAGTTTATCATTAACAGACCAGGCATCTTTGGAAGTGGCATTCAGCCGCATAAGTAAAGCAATCCATCAGGGAACCTTTACAAAATGCAACACTCAACAAGAATGTGATGTCATATCTCCATAGGACTTACCATGCCTGCCTGAAAATATAT
This sequence comes from Petromus typicus, assembly GCA_004026965.1. Classification (NCBI taxonomy): domain Eukaryota; kingdom Metazoa; phylum Chordata; class Mammalia; order Rodentia; family Petromuridae; genus Petromus; species Petromus typicus. The sequence goes on from PVIR01019464.1 coordinate 25,752, forward strand.
TTTGAAACACACTTAATAATATATTGCAAGATCTAAGTTTTTAAGATAAAATGGCACCTATACTTTCCTTGCATAGAAGGAGCAGGAAAAACAAGCAAAATGCCACTCTAAGTCCCCATAAACATTGTATAACTCAGCTGCAAAAGCTGGGAAGAGGCCACACAGGAAGGAAAGAAAAAGCTGTGCTCATGAAGTGATCCTATGTCCATCTAGCAGAAAGGAAGAAGGGAGTATTTTTGTAAGCCAAACATCTTACTCACTCTAGCTTTGGATAAAAGCTAACATAAACTGTAACAAGGCATACTTTTTCATTTTTAAGTGTCTCACCCCACCCTCCGTCCCTGGGAGGAGAGCTTCAGACCCTCTGGGCTGCACAGTGTGACCCTTTATTGAGGACAATACAATTCTAGGTCAGACAAACAGCAACCACACTGGTTGCTTGCAAACATTTTCCAAGAACTAGAAGACTCTGTCACTAATGGAATGGCTACATTGGGATAGTTCCTTTTTCACAGCAAGGTCCATATTTTAAATTAAGGCCAGCACTGTGGGAAGTCCATGCAATTTAAGAACCTGTGTATTTTAGGCACACTGTCATGTTCCTCTCCCTTTGCATTCAACTCCCTCAAGCACAAAACTCTGGATTCTGCTTCTCTTATTTGTCTGACACAAATGTTGGGACAGATGTGCATGGTGCAGCCACACGCAGTACCTCCCAGGCCTCGGCTCGCACTTCACACACAATGGCCAAGGGAAGGACACACCAGGCGTGTGTGCTTATTTCCCAATACTATTCTACTTGATTCAAGGAAATCACTTACATATGGGCACTTATGAAAAGCCACAAATACCTGGCTGATGAAAGAGAAGGTCACTCACAAGCTCACTATTCGCCATGACCACCTGAGTGTGTATCACAGAAAGGACAGAGCTGCTACATGCACAGAGCACATGTGCACACACAATGAGCCCATCAAGTCAACTGGCGGTACTGACAAGCAAAACAAACAGCTCCCAAGTACCTGACTCAACTGCAGTACCCGAGGAAACTACCATACCTGAGCCTTTACTCAGCACACCTGGTACCAAGGGGGAGGCCATGTCACCACTCACCCACTCCATGTCACAAATGGAGTTCCAGGCCACAAGCTAGCCCAGCTGTTTTTTCCTCAGGGGGGTGGGCAGGTTTCATCCGGTAAGGGAAGCCACTTTCCCCACCCTTTCCTCAGAGCTAGCACTCCTGACTCGCTGTCTTCCTCCATGGCGTCAACAGTTTACAGCAGAGTTTTCCCTTTTTCCCTGCCATTTTAACCCTGGGCACCTACTCAGAGACCTTATTACAAAGCAAATCTCTAGCCCCCATTAGGGACGGTGCACAATAGGAGCAAACACACTGGAGTGTTGGCTCAGTGTGAAAGCCCAGCGTCTCACCTCTCTCATGCAGCAGTACCTGACAAAATCAAGCTAAAAATATAAGAAGCTTGGTGCCAAGTCATGGCAACTGCTGCGTTAAAAGTGGGGACAGGGATGGGCCAGGCCCAGGTGGGCCTTCGGGGTCAGCTTCCATTTCCAAACCCCACATGTAGACCATAAGGACATGTACTGTCATCTAGAAGGCTCCTCGCAAACCAAGGATCAGGTTGAAACTGGGCCGCTACACCTGTGTGCATATCATCAAAAGATAAAGCTCCCAGCCGGGGATGTAGTTCCGTGGCACTGCGCCTACTGCAAGAGCAAGGGCCCAAGTTCAATCCCTGGTACAACCCCTGCCCCTAAAAAAACAAAAAACAAAAAACAAAAAACAAAAAACAAACGAACAAAAAAAACCCATATAGCTCTCTGAGCCAGCACAAGGTTCTGGGATCCAATCCTGAACACAACTACTGCTGAGCTCTCAGCTCTCTGCTCCAAGTCCTATTTCAAGTTATTCATATCAACAAATACTGCAAGGATGTTCTTTATTTCCTGTTTTCTATTAACTTTGAGTTTTTCTTGTCCCAGAATCATTCTACTGTGCTAAATAAGCATCTGTCAGAGAGCTAGGAAGGCAAGTAAGTCACATAGGTGCTGCCTGCTTTGTCTGTCACGATGAAGGCCACAGAAGGGGAAGCCTGTGCTGCCTCAGCTTCTCTTTTCTCATGGCCATAATAAGCCGAGAATGGCTCGGGGAAGGGTCAGGCAGCCGGCATAACAAAGCAAGCCGTAAAAAAGCCACTGATTCTTAAGCACTTATAGTTATGTGTATATGACACAGCATATGTGGCCCAGGAAAAATGTGCATACATTCTTGTACTTAAGCTGCTTTCTGGAAAGTGCTCAACAAAGAGATGAAAACAACTTGAGCTTATTCTGAACTGCCTACATTTTAGATCTGCTCACTATTTGCCCTCTTAATAATCAGGGGGAGTTTGCCCAAACCTACAGGTAATCAAACAAGAAGATATCTTTCAAATCTAGAACCAAAAAAAACTACACACTCCCCACCTTTACCTAGTGTCTCGAGCACAGGCAGATGCAGAGAAAATTGCTAAGAAGGAATCAGTCCAGCCGTGGAGTCTTCTAGTAGGAAAACTCCTTCCGCTGCCAGACTCAGAAGCCTAGGCAATGAACACACTTTCTCCTGGACATGATCAGGGTGCCTCCCTTTCAAGCCCCAGTAGACCTCAGAGCAACAAGTGTGAAAGGGGAAGTACCTGTGTCTGTGCTGCTACTAACACACCTGACCTCCCGTGTTGGACACCCAAGCTAAAAAGGGCTGTTCCTCTCATGATTTTTCATAATCATTTATTTAGCCAACTGCTACTATAGCTCTGACTCCTAACATGTATGAGTGCTTACAGGAAAATTGCCTTATAAGGAAAAAGTGTCAAAGAGAGAACATGGTAGGAATCACATAAGTTTGATGTTTAAGAAAGTGTTGGTTCCCTCACAGGTGACCCTCTGTTTGTGGACAGACATTCAGGATCCTGTCTCTACAATGGCTAAGGACACAGCCACTCCCCTGGGAGAGCCTATATGGTCCGCAGCTATAGTGGATAACAGACGGTTGAGGGCCCACCACTCACCAAGCGGCAACAAATGGGAGTGCACATGCGTAAGGAGTGGGGCTCATACAGGCATGTTGTGCATGTGTGCCTGTGTACATGAGCACCTGTGTGTGTTCTTTCAACCTAAAAAATCACATAGCAAAGCACACACTGTCTGGACCCAACCCATCTGCTAATGGAGAGAGTGTGGAGGTCCTGACCAGTCAGTGCCCCTGATTATTGCACAGGTACCGTGTCCCTTCAGGGTAGTGTCTTGCCTCAAGGGTAGCTCCACAAGCACACTGGCCTTGGGGGTCTGCCACATTGCAGATAGATGTGTCACCCTCCACTCAACATCACAGTCCCTCTTCACCCAGACATCTCTGAGGACATGGTCCCTCTTCCTAGCACAGGATCCCAGCCATGGGCTGGTTCCTGACCACAGCCCCATGTGAGGGTTCGCTGGAGAAGTAGAGGCATAGTGGGAACATCGGCCTCTCTGTGCTCACAGCGGACACATTCCAGCAGTGTGAAATGGCAGCATCTGTGATGCTTTGCAGGCCCAATGTGCACACAGCTGCCCTCTCTCAGGGCCTCGAGTGATGACGGCACAAGAGACGGAGCTACAAACCCACAAAGCACACAAGTATTTCCCCTACAGAGTCACAGCTCTCCTGTTACAACTCAGGGTGATCCAAGGGGCACCCGCACAGGATCAGGGTTAAACTCCCACAAAACATGCTGTTAACAGACTGGGGAAAGATTATAAGGATAAAGAAATGTCAAGTGGGATCGGTCACACAGGAGACTCTCACCAGTTTCAAATAAAGCAGTCATGTTCAAATCACTACCTTGTCTTTTTATCCTATAGATAATATGCCAAGGAATGAGTTCACCGACCTAGAATGCACCACACTAATGCCTAGATTGGGTCACGCTGGCCATACATGAAGGGAGTATTTCCGCCTGCACTCAGATCTAGTGTGGTCCAAGGATCTTTCTAAGGTTCGACCTCAGTTTAAAGATGAGGACTGAATATCTGAACACAACCTTCACAGCCGCAAATCCATTGTCTTCCACTCTGCCATCCCTACTCCACCCTTCCAGGTTCCTCAGATTCCAATGCCCAGAATGAAAACGTTCAGGCGTGGTAGCATCTGGACCTCCCAATAAACACAGATACAATGTAAATGCAGAAGGACATCAGGCATGATCACTTTGGGCGTGACCGAGTATGGTAGAGCCATGCAACTTTAAGATGCAAGACCACAGACCTACATACCAGAACCAAGCAAAAGACCATGCTTCAAGACAGCTGAAATTTTAGCTGCCAACAAGGTACAAAAACACAGAGAACCTGATGAACTGTTTTTCTCTTCTTCCATAGTTTCTGGGTTCATGAAAGAAGAACAGACACATTTATTCTCCTACAATTTAAGCCCAAGAGTTACAGGGTTAGTACACCCAATGTTTACAGTGTTCATACTGAGAGATCAGTAAAACAAAGCTACAGAGAAAATACAGGATATCTTCTCCAAACTGGAGACTCCATGGTACATTACCATCTTGCTTGTTTGCAAAGGACAATTATTTTATTCCTTTGTTGTTCCAAAAAACAATAAGAAGGCTTTTTCCCTGACACACTAAAACAGGCTCTTGTGGCTAAAACAACTACTCCTTGGTATGTTGCTCGTAATGGTAGAGTGACTTTGTGATGCTTTATCCAAGAGAACAGGCACCTTCTTTTCACGCAATGAAAATTTTCTCTGACCACTCCTACCTCTGCTATTCCTGAACAGCACGCTCCAGACAGGAACAAGAGAATCAATGTTTCCATGTCTGGGACGCAGCTGGCTTGTTGCACACTGCTTAGAGGTCCTGGATCATCCTACATTATATGGCTCCTGAAAGGAATTGGGTGAAGAGGTCATTTATCACTAAAATCTCTGCAGCTGTCACAAGTTCACTGGTAGGACCATGAATGTTTTGCAATATCAGAATCCCAAGGTAAACTGAGAAAATCACCTCTAATGTTTAGGGCCCTGGTAGATTCAAAAACAGTGAGAGGATGTATGGTGGAAGTGCTAAGAGGAGACAAGAGCCTGTCACTGCAAGACTCAGGGTCCTGAAGGGAAGTCAGGTCTCACCACTCAGACTGACAGGTACTTGCTGAGCACCCCTCACATCCTTGCCAGCTGCAGACAGCAGCTCTGCCAACCGGGGACCACATTGGGGCAGCTCATTGCTTCTGCCTCAGCATCCTCACCTGGATAAGGAGGTGCCGACTCCCTGCTCCCTCCTCTGTCTTCGGTTGGCCTTATTCTCCCAATCCAGAGGTTAAAACATAAACACTTTCCTTCCCCTTTCCCAGTGAAGTGTCATCTGGGTTAACAATAAATTCAGCCTCTTCCCCCTGGCATCCAACTTTTTAAACTGTTTGTCACATAAGTGTCTCTCCAGCCTTCACAGATAAGCCCATGATGGTTGCCTGCAGAACCGTGACACTCACTCACTCCTGCTCCGTATCTGTTCAAGAATACACCACAGAGCTCATAGGCTGAAACCATCATTACTGAATTTTCACAATTCAAGAGACTCCTCTGTACAAATCTATCCTTCTCATGATTTTAGGCCAACAAACACACAACTGCTAGAGAACAACAGGATAGTTTGTGTCCCCCCCATTTCCCCAGACGGAACTGAAAGCCACATACTTGTAGGCCAGAAGGCCACAGACACCACAAGGCGTATCAACCTGCCTGATAAGAACTAAAACCTTCCCTCAGCTGGCTCACCATGGCTGCTCACACAGGATGGAGGTGTCCAACAGGCCCTGGAGGTCGATGCACCATGGACCCCCGACTCCTGTCTTCTCCCTGCTCTGTGGCAGCGCTTCCCAGGATGGACAATAACACTGGATGCATCCCTAACATCCCCATCCTGTACTAATTTGGCAAAAGGAAGTTAGTGTACTCAGTACGAACTAATATCCCAGAAGCAATAGTTTCCCAGGCAATCACATGCACGGGCACACACACACACACACACATTCACGTGTGTGTGCACACCAGACTCCAGAGATCCACTTCCAGTCTTGCTTCAAAAAGAAGTCTTGAGAAATTTCATTCTAATTCATTCCATGATCCTACAAAAAGTAGGCAGCTG
>PVIR01019465.1:0-31964 GCA_004026965.1 Petromus typicus
AGACAGGCGCCGGAACCACTGAGCTAACTCCCCGGCCCAATCATCACAATTTTTAACATTTTAACTACTTCCAAAAGAAACCCAGTGCCCTTTAGCTATGGTCCCCAGGATCACCATTTCTCTAAGTAGAAAACCAACTACTAATTTGCTTTCTGTTTGTATTTGCCTTTGCAGAATTGCACATGAAAGGACTCATGTGATACATACTCTCTCGTGACTAGTTTCTTTTATTTAGCATATTATATTAAAAATTGCAATTTTAGCAATCAATTATAATATCATAGCATATACCAATATTTCATTCCTTTTCATAGCCAAATAATATTACTTCATATGAATATTTTTCACTAAAAAATTCTATCCATTTACAGTTACAACATAATGTCTTGACATACCACATTTGGTTTATCCATTCATCAGCAGATAGACATTTGGGCTGTTCCCCACATTTTGGCTCTTGTGGATAATGCTACTATAAACATTAATACATAAGTGTCTGCATGAATGTATATTTTCAGTTCTCTTGCACTGAAAAATGTATTTGTCCTTAGATCTTATTAACAATATCATTACTGGCCAGGAATTTAGCTCAGTGGTCCTGGTGCCTGCCTTTCAAGTACGAGGCCCCAGGTTTGATTCCTGGTGGTAACCACATACAACAATACTGCGTTTGGAGATTCACGCCCACCAGCAATCAGAAACACATACCACAGTGCTGGGTGTGATGGCTCCCACCCGTAATCCCAGCACTTGGGAGGCAGAGGCAGGAGGATTGCTGCGAGTTCAAGGTTGAGCTCAGGGCCAGCCTGAACTACAAAAGTGAGACCCTGTCTCAAATAAATAAATAAATAAATAAATGAATAAATAAAAATAATATCAGTACCAACACTGATGAAGAGCTTAAAATCCTACTGAATCTATTGACTAATTAAAAAATAGGAAGCTGCAGATGAGAAACATAGAGAAGCTTAATTGTTCTGCTCCTGGTCACGGCTCTGTGTAGGGCTGGGGAGGAAAATGTCACAGTTAGAAGTCAAGAAAATTAGCCATCAAAATATTTGATAATTTTAGAGGAAAACAAAGGATACCAAAGCACTTTAGTTTGAAATTCGGGATTTTTAAAGTCATCAATACATATTTGCATATATCATCATTTTAACATGGCCTAATTTATGATCCTGCCTGTGTCATCTTCTAACTCTCCAGGGAAGGCTATGTCCCTCCAGCATGTGGAATGATATTCTCCCAACTATTTCTCCTCCTCACCAAGGGAACTTGTGGCTTTGCTTTTGAAGCCTCAGGCTGGGGACTGGGTGATGTTTTCAGAGACTTCTCTTTAGTTACAGCTACAGTGTTTAGGGCTCTGTTGGGGGAAACGCAGTTAAACTGCCCTCTGGTACCACGCTGGGCATTCAGGCCTCCTCAGCGTCTGTCTCCATGTGCATGCGGCTAAGACTGACCGGCAGACGGTGCTGCGGACACCAGCAAATGGAACTATATGAAATCAGCAACATTCATTCATTTCTGACCTATATAAGTCCCTCATGTGGTGCAACCTGCCAGTCTCTGACGCCTCCTTCCTTTGCTTCCGGTGTTCTGGATGGAACACATCCTGTGCTCTGGGAGCTTTTTCGCCTCTCAGCCTACCCAGTCCAGATCCTGTGCTTTTTCGCCCCTCAGACTACCCAGTCCAGATCTTGTGCTCTGGGAGGCTTGTCGGCCCTTCCAAACCAGCTGGTCTTCCCACTGAATCTTCTTCTAGCATGGCCGTTCTCGTGTGGGAGAAACTGGAAGAACCCTGAGCTGAGAGTTAGGTCTACACACCTCATGCTCTCCCATCCCTGCCTGCCTCTCCACTGGTCTTTGAGTTTACGACTTGCCCCTCTAATCTGTCTCATGCAAGTACAGATGTCCTCCTGCCATCTTTGACTTCAGTCTTGCAGTGACTTCCTATCGCATTGCACAAAAAAGGTTGAATCTCTTGACCTGCCCAGAAGATACCGCTTCAGTTCCTGCCCCTTGCTTTCCTCACCAGTGAGGCCTCACATGGATTGCAGTCCTTGCCCACAGGCTCCTGCTCCTCCTCCACCCAGAAGACCTTCACAGCCCTTTCTCAGCTGCTCTGACTGATCTTTCAGAACTATCTCCCTGGACTCTTCCCTCAGTCCCCAAGGCTTGTTACGAGTCCTCTCTCTGCTCCCACGTCCTTGTGCTTTTGTGTTTCTGGCATCCACGGTATTTTAGTCAACTTTCCGTGTATCTGTTCCTGTCTTCCTCCGTGAAACTGCAGGCTCCTAACACTATCATTTGATTTTTCTTTCAACCTCAAATGCCAGGGAAGAAGAGTCAACAAATTCTTATTTAACAGAACTGAGTGGTAGTACTATGACTTAGTTTCCCAGCCTGGTGGGAAAAGCCTAGAAGCTTAGGTCTTGTGACTTGGCCTTCTCTAATCCTCTTTTGCTCCTTGGGATAGAAAGAAGTGGTTCTTAGGGATCTTCCAATTGATATGGTCTAAAAAACCACTACGAATTCTCACCCTTCCAGAGCCACACACTGAGATCCTGTGTGGACTCAAGAAAACAGATGGCAGAAGAAGTTTCCAAGGACTGCGGAGGATCATTATCTTCTGTTCTTTTTAAAGTTTTATTTTTAATTCAGCTAATGCTTGCAGAACACCTACGACACCACTACCAGTATTAGGCACATGCGCCTGATGCAAAGTTGTAAATAACAGCTTTCCTGGATTCCGAGAGTTGGCTGCATTACCAGCTTATCCAGCAGTGCCTGCCCGACTATTACCCCTCTGGCTGTTCTCGACCCTTGAATGCGCTGGGCAAAGCTGGTCCAAGTGCCCAAATTTATAGGGCTTGCCCAGGCAGTGGCGTTCACCGCGGAGCCAGCGAGGGTCTCAACCGGGTCCCGGCCGAGGCTCCCGGGGCACCCTCTGGCGGTGGCGCGCGGAAGTGCTGGCCCGGCAGGGAGCCGGCCAGGGGAAGGGGAGGGAGGAGGGAGGAGGAGGCGGGGGTAGGGGAGGAGAGGAAAAAGTTGCGCTGGGAAGTTTGGAAAGTTGGGAAGTGGCTGCTGCGGGCTTCGCCTCCCTCCGCGCGTGTGAGGGAGCGAGCGAGAGAGCGAGAGAGGAGCGAGCGAGCGCCTGCCATGCCCATCAGACCCCGCCTCGCCGCGTCCGGGCGCAGAGCTCACCCCGACTCCCAGCGGCCCGGCCCGGCGCGGCCCGGCGCGGCCCTGGCCCCCCGCCCCCCGCGCCGGGGCCTCCCCTCCCCCCATCCCTGCGGCCCCAGCCCCCCGCCCGGCCCGGCTCCGCGCCGCTCTCCCGCCCTTCTCTCTCCCTCCCTCCCGGCCGTGGAGCAGCATGGCGGAGCCCGGGCAGCGGCCGCGCGGCCGCCCGCCGCCCCTCTGAGCCAGGCTCGGGGGCCACCGGGCGCCCCAGACCCGACCCCCGCGCCGCCACGACCTCCACCGCACTTGTCCCGCTGCGCGGCCCCTGGAGCGCCGCGCACCCCTGGGACCCTTGCGCGCCCTGGGTGCCCAGCATAACCCGAGACCCCGCGCACCCAGGACTCGGTGCTGCCCTAGCAACCCCACGTGTCCCCAGACCTCAGCTCAGCTCTGGGACCCCTGCGTGTCCCGGGACTTCCGCGCGCTCTCAGAGCCCCGGCGCTCGGCCAACCCGGCTGCAAGCCTTGGTGAGGGGGCCCCGCCCCCGCCCCAGAGGGTCCCCCTCTTCCTCAGACGGAGCCCCGCCCCAGAGGGACCCCCAGGTCCAACGGGGACATCCAGCCACGCCCCAGAGGGCTCACAGCATCTCGCGGCTGGAGCCGCGCGCTCCGAAGGATCCTCCGCACCAGCTGGGGGCTACCCGCCTTGCTGAGGGGGCGCCGCCCAGAAGGGTTCCCCGCTCCCCGCGGGCCCCGGCAGGATGCACGCCGCCCTGGCGGTGCCACTGCTCGCCGCCCTCCTCGCCAGCGCCCGCGCCCGCCCGCAGCCCCCGGACGGAGGACAGTGTCGGCCGCCCGGATCGGTGAGCGAGCGCCTGCCCCGCCACTCTCCCGCCCGCGCGCCTGCCTGGGCACTTGAGCCCGCGGGCGAAGGTTTGGGTCCTCAGCGCACCGCTCCACCCCGGCCCGCCGGGCACAGCCTCGGCGTCCTTCTCTCGCTTCTGTCCGCCCGGCCTCCCGAGCCGCCGAGAAGGGGCGCTCCCTCTCTCGTGTTCCTTCTCCCCTCGCTGACGTTCAGGCTCTTGGACGTTTCCGTTGGGTGACCCCTTTCTCCCTAGGTTCGTCTGACTTTCATCCTGTCTTGACCTTCTGGTCTCTGTCCTCTTCTGTCCCCGCCGTCTGTCCTACATTTCTTGCTCTTCTCTTCTCCGAGTTCCATCCAGCACTCTTGCCCTCTCATTCACACTCTGCCCCTTCCCAGGCTCCCCTCCCTCTCCCTGCCCTCCTGTTTCCTCCGGAGGCACACTTCTCCCCGGTGCTGGTGCCCGTTCCCCTTTCTCCTGTCTCGGAAGCTCAGGCTTTAGCAAGATTGTTCAAAGTGTCCCTTTTGGGGGGACAGAAGAACACTCCAGAGAAGAAAAAAAGGAAATACCAAGACCTGCTGACCTAGTATTTCCTTAGGGGTTGAGGAATCTGATTCTCCTAATTTTCCTTTCTAAGTCAGGAATCCGTTGATTTTCACCAGTATCCTTACCCTTGAGTGTAAGTTAGTACACCCCTGAATCGGAGGTGAGGGGACCAGAAAACTCTGCTGTGGGGTCCGGTGCATTGCCCTATTAGCAAGGAATTAGTTGACCTTGGGCAAGGTGCAGCTCCAGCAGCTGGCTTTTTGTAGGACAGAGGGCTTGTTAGCCGTAGGCACTCTTGGACCATCTCACAACTTTTGCTTGTTACTGAAGTAAAAAACTATTCCTCATTATACCCTCCAGTACATATTTTTTTATTTGTACCAGAATCCAGCAGGAAAATGTTGAATTGATCTAAAGCTCACAAGCGGGCACTGGGACTCTAGGGACATTCTGGACAGAAAATGGCTTTGCCTAAGAGAAATTATAGTCCCCTCTTTCTACCCCATACTCCTTGGCCCTAATCTGGATCTGGTGACATGGCTGTGATCTGCATGCCCCCACCCCATGTACAGTCCTGCCTAGTGAGAGGTCGTTCAGAACGACCAGATTGGGAGTGGAGACCAGGTATACATTTTTTGATGATGGAGCTTGGAAAGCACTCAGAATAATGTACATTTTTTGGGATTCCCTTCTGTGGAATCCTCACCTCCCAAACCAGAAATTAAGACTTTACTTGGCTTTGCAGGATTTTAAAGCACTTTCTCCTCTATGGTTTCAGCTGTTGGAGCAAAGTAGCTAACACCCCAGACCTGCCCTCGGAGGAGAAAACCGTATCCACCCTGATGAATGGGAAGTAGCTGTTGAACTAGGTGTGCTATTTTTAATAGGTGTTCTGCTTTCAAAGTGCTCTTGGCATGTATCTTCTAATGGTTGGATTTTAAAGTTATATGACTTCCTCCCTTCTTGCCAGAGCAGGACTCTGGGCCCCCCTCGCCCCACCCTCCGCACAGAACACCGCTGGTGAAGGTTTGGCTTGGCCAAGCCTGAATGTTCTCAGGTGGTGTGATGCGGTGCTTGGCTCTCACAGGGAAAGCTGGTCATAATGAGAGCTCTTCACTGCATACTTCCTCTGTGCCTGGCACTGCCCTGAGGGCTCAGTATATATACATCGCGTCTTTCTTCCTCCCAGCCAGCCGCCCCTGCTGTCACTTCCATTTGAGGAAACTGAGTCTGTGGGAAGCGAAATGACTCAACCCAGATCTTTCATCTAAAATATGGCAAAGCCAAGCTTTGAATGTGGGTTTTCCAGCTTCCCTCCAGCTCTCCTGTCCTTTCTGTGCCACCTCTAGCTCTCCTCCACTGCCCTCAGCCTTACTGCCTGGCCTGTCTTCTCTTTTCCTACAGCAGAGGGACCTGAATTCCTTCCTGTGGACTATTCGACGCCATCCCCCGGCCTACCTGTTTGGCACCATCCACGTCCCTTATACCCGCGTCTGGGACTTCATCCCAGACAACTCCAAGGCAGCCTTCCAGGCCAGTGCCCATGTCTACTTCGAACTGGACCTGACAGACCCCTACACTGTTTCAGCGCTGGCCAGCTGCCAGCTGCTGCCCCCCGGGGAGAACCTGCAGGACGTGCTGCCCCAGGAGCTCTACTGGCGCCTGAAGCGCCACCTGGACTACGTGAAGTTAATGATGCCCTCTTGGATGACACCCGCACAGCGGGGGAAAGGGCTGTACGCTGACTACCTATTCAACGCCATCGCAGGCAACTGGGAACGCAAGAGGCCCGTGTGGGTGATGCTCATGGTGAACTCGCTCACGGAGACGGACGTGCGCTCCCGTGGGGTGCCTGTACTGGACCTCTACCTGGCACAGCAGGCTGAGAAGATGAAGAAGAGCACTGGTGCTGTGGAGCGCGTGGAGGAGCAGTGCCATCCCCTCAACGGGCTGAACTTCTCTCAAGTAAGTGACAGGTGTCAACCTGGAGCTGGCAGGCTGGAGAGCCTGGCACCTCACTCCTTTGCTCTGATTATGGTCTTCCTCCTCCAATAGGCAGCCAGAGTCAGGTCTTTTCACCCAAGAGTAAGGCCCTCTCTGGCCGAGGGCATGAGTTGGCCTGCTTTGGTAGGATGAGAGGACACGGGTATGTGCTCCGATCTGATGTGAGAGTTTAGATGTTTGCTTCTGTTTCGGTGGTTTCCTGTTGGGAGATCCACTCTCCACCTGCTGTGCTTGCCTGAGCGGAAAGAATTTACTTGGGAGCATCGGAGTGATCCAAAACAAAAAGGGAGTTGCCAGTCTGTGTCAGGCCTCTCAGGGCTCTGCTGTCTTGCAGCAGGAGGCTCTCATGAGGCTGTTGTGTGGACACCCACCCTGGGCTGTAGGTCTGTCGGAAAGGGATGTGGTGCCCGGGCTGGGCTGGCAAAGGAACTGTCATAAATCTGGCTTCCACAAGCACTGGTTGCTGTTTCTGGTTAAGGACTGTGGAATTCTCTGGGCTTTGCTAAGCTCGACAAGCCTCAGACTGGTTCCCTAAGACGGGGAGAAAGTTAGCAAGGAGACATTGGGGGTTAATAATTTCAGAGAAATGTGTTTGCTTAAAGGTTGACAGTTCTGATTTCTGAACCTCAGAAGGGAGGGCAGAGAAAGGGGAGGGGCTTAAGAGGTTTAAAGTCTTTGGCTGCCAGAGACCTGAACCAGCAAAATGTCATTAAAAGCCTGTCTCCATGGGCAGAGGTCACTCACAACTCACTGGCCCCAAACTCAACTTAGGCCCTGGGAACAATGAGTTCACATCTGTGCCTTGAGAACGGGATTGTCAATGCCCGGTAGGGGCTCTGGGAGACAGAGTCCTGGGACATGCCTGCTCCCCATAAGGAGACAGCCCCACAGAATGACCAGGCCAGAAACCCTACCCCTGGAATCAGACCTGCCTGCTGCTCCTGAGATGTTGCAACCTCTTCACCAGGGAAACCGTGGCAGAAACTGATCCCCCTTCCGAGATCTCTGGCCTTTGTTTTTCCAGGGGAAATGCAATATTGTCCCCAGGGAGGTAAGAAGGCAGATTGACTTGCCGGCCAAATGAAAGGCGGGTTTGTCGGTTCTCCTGCTGGCTCTCCCATAATTGTGGAGTCCTTACCCAGAGGGCCCCAGGGGCAGGAATATTGGGGCAGTTAGTCACGCCCCGCAGGGTTCTGACTATGCCTGACTCCTTCTCCACGGGGGAAAATCCTGCGTATTCTCTGGCCTGGTGCTGATTCCTCTGAACACAGCGGCTCTCCCCCTCTGAAATGACTTTTCCCTCGCCAGGCTTGGGAGCTGATATGATCTGGGGTGGGGGAGTGCTCACCGCCCATCTCATTTTAGAGGCAGGTTTGTGGGGGGCCTCTCTGCTCAGAGGCCTCAAGTTGGGCCTCGATATCTTTTTTAGGTTGGAGAGGTGGGGGATCCAGCATCACTCTCAACACCCTCTTTGTACCAACCACAGAGGAATCCGACAAGGGCAGAAGGGAGCGTTGGAGCTCTCTGGTTAAACAGCCCCTGGCTTTAATCTGTCTCTCTTAAAACAACAAAACTATCTTTCTTCGGAGTCTGGAAATGCTGCTGTTCAACCAAATGAGGGCTCCAGTAGGGTAAAAACATTCGCTGGAAAGTGTGTGAGGTTATGTTTTAGGAAAAGTTCCTGAGAGCCATTCATCGGCCAGTGAGAAGCCCGCTGACAGTCTCCAAAGCCCATGTTTGAAGATCAAACAGACTCTGATTTCTGTGTTAAAAATGCACCCACACCATCACCAGCCTGGGCCCGCTCTTCAAATTGTTCTTGGGTCTGACTTCTCGAAAGAGCTGCCGAAAGCAAGTCCTGAACAAAAGAAAACAGGACTCCTCTTGGTTTTCCTTAATCTATAGACCCTTCACCACCTGCCGGAATGTCTGACTGCACCAATTTGTCCTGTTATCATTTTGGAGGGAGGTGATGAAATCCCTCTTCCAAGCCCTTGGGCAGTTGTGGACTAACTGAAAAGGGTGGAATTCCAGAACCTGGGTAGACGGGTCGTTAGGGATCCCAAAACCCAAAGTCAAAAATGCAACAGCCTTCTCAGTAAAATTGCATGTGCGTATGCACTGTTTGATATGAACATCTGTGATGCATTATTGTGCTGAAATATCTGCTAAGTGCATCAGATTTTTATTTTTTCTTTCCTCGAAGCATTACTGTTATTGCAAAATATTTGGGTCGGGGGGTAGTGAGAGAGGAAGGCGAAAAGAAGGCTTAAAATAGCTCCTTTCTGTTAAGGCCTTAGGAGTTTAGTATTAATTTTGGTATTTTAAAATTTATATGTACACACACATATATATATGCATATGTATATATATATATATATATATATATATTTTTTTTTTTTTTTTCCTGGACAGAAGTATCCTGTTTTTACTTGTTCAGCAGAAAAAGGGAACTTAAGTTTAGGACTTCAGAGACTGGAGGAACCACTGAGGAGCTTGGAAGACTGATAACTCCACAGCTTTTCCAACTTGTTAGACCAGCTCTATCAATAAGCTTTGACCTTTTTTTTTCTTTTTTTTTTTTGAGACAGGGTCTCTCTTTGTAGTTCAGGCTGGCCCTGAGCTCAGTCTCCAACTCACATCATAGCAATCCTCCTGCCTCTGTCTCCCAAGTGCCGGGATTACAGGCGTGAGCCACCACGCCCAGCACTGTGGAATGTGGTACTGATTGCTGCTGAGTGTGAGTCTCCACGCCCAGTATTGTATGTGGGATTGAATTGGGGTCCTTGCACTTGCAAGACAGGCTCTGGAACCACTGAGATAAATCCCCCCCCTCAATAAGCTTTGATCTTTGATTTCAAAATAAACTGGAGGTGCTAGACCCAGCATCACGGTGATTGTGCCATGTGACCTTGGGCAAGTCAGTTCCTCTCTCTAGGCCCTGTTTTCTGTTTGTGAAATGAGACACCAGAATTAGGTCATCCTGCAAGTCTCTTCCAGCCCTGACATTC
Organism: Petromus typicus; assembly: GCA_004026965.1. Taxonomy (NCBI): domain Eukaryota; kingdom Metazoa; phylum Chordata; class Mammalia; order Rodentia; family Petromuridae; genus Petromus; species Petromus typicus. The sequence continues at coordinate 9,604 of PVIR01019465.1, forward strand.
CATAGGATGATTCTAATCAATTCCACGTGCAGGGCACCCTGCAGGAAGCTCTTTATACATTTCCATTTCGTTGAATTCTGAACACAACCTTATGGCTGTCTAAGGTGGGCACTTAGAAAGGTTGGATGACTTGCCCAAGGTCATATGTCTAACAAGGAACAGGTCTAGACTCTAAATGAAGAATGTGCTCTTCCTGCTGTCTTGTGTTGTTTCTCTAGACTTCCTCCTGTCTATTTAGTATCTTCCTGCAACTCTTCCTTCACTTCTTCTGTTTTCTGTCTCTTTCTAGGGTTGGACACTTAGCATTTTGTTTCTTGGCAAATTTGTACTTGTAGAGAAGTAATATCTTTGATTATGAGGCTGGAGTAGGGATGGTGACAGCTGGAGATGATGGGGGTAGTGGGCTGGAGATGGGAGACTTGTCTCTAGTCTTGGGTAAGGCTTGGTGTCCTCTTTTATCCAGTGGGATAGTGGTTTGAAGTTTTCCAAGCTGAGCTGATGTTGGGATGACAGGGAGGACCTACGGAAGGTTGTCGAGAGGACACTGACTGCAAGACAGGAGGAGAGGAAAGGCACAAGAGAAGCAGACATGTCCAGAGGCTGTATCCGCTGCCCAACCTTTGCTGAACAAACTAAAGCGGGAGTATTAAGAAAGAGTGGCGAGGGCCGGGGAGTTAGCTCAGTGGTTCCGGCGCCTGTCTTGCAAGCGCAAGGGCCCGGGTTCAATTCCCCGGTAACCACATAACAATACTGGGTGTGGAGACCCCACACCCAGCAGCAACCAGTACCACATACCACAGTGCCGGGCGTGGTGGCTCATGCCTGTAATCCCAGCACTCGGGAGGCGGAGGCAGGAGGATTGTGATGTGAGTTTGAGGCTGAGCTCAGGGCCAGCCTGAACCATAAATGCGAGACCCTGTCTCAAAAAACCTAAAAAAAAAAAAAAAAAAAGAAAGAGTGGCGAGCTCCTGCCCTTGTGAGTCTGGAATGCCTGAGCCTGAGCCTGAGTCTAAATCCTTTGACATTCTTAGGACTGCAGATTCCTAAATCAGCTCTGTCTGCTGCCTCAAGGGATTGGTGTTGGCTGCATTACTCCCTCTGGGGAGTCTCGGTCCTACCCTACTCCATCCCTTATCGGTGGAGCCCTGGATAAGAAAACTTCTCAGTTATGTGGGTCTCCCAAGTAGAAGAAAACGAAGAGCCTGCCTATCTGTGTTGTTCATTACTTAAATCAGCGTGCTGGCACCACCCTCGAGAGAGTGTAGAACATGAATAGTGAGGCATCCCTGCCAAGGGTGTCAAAAGTATTTGTAAAGTTATACACGTCCTTGACTAGGAAGTTAGAAACCACAAAATCTTTCTGGGGCCTTGACTCTGTATAGGACACTGCTTTAGACATTGCACACATATTGTCTCTGATCCTTATGGAAATGCTACAAGGTGTATTGTCATAACTATTGTAAAGACAAAGTGAGATTTGACAAGGTTAGGTCGTTTGGCTATGACTTCATAGACAGACCAAGTGGATTCTGGATTCGGATTTAAACTCAGGTGTGTCCACTGCTAAAGCCTAAGCTCTTTTGGCCTCTGAGATATAAATCAATTTTGGCTTTTAATCGGCAGATGTGGGAAGAGGGTGGAAGGAGGGGGAGTGTCTTCCTTTCTTGCTGGGAAAAGGTATACTAGAGAAAGAAGTAACTTAAAAATGCTAAACCTGACTTTTTCTGTGGCTTATAAGTTGTATCTGAAGGTTAATTCTAAAATAGGAATGTTCAGAGACATTCTGGGCACCAGCTGCTTCCCTAGAATGCACCCGTCTTTCCAGGAGACCACTGTGAAAATTGCGGCTCTCAAGCACACACATCCCAGATAGGCTAAACTTGCACAGTTGAATAAAGAAAGGCTTCCTCAGTTTATAACCAGAGCTTCTGTATGTACCCTGGGGAGGGTCAGCAAGTGTTAGTAGGTATGTGGGAAATATTTGCAGAGTGAATGAATGAATGGATATTTGTCAGACAACATGATAGGACCATCCATCACTGTTGCATGCTACACTGAGGAGCCCTCTTCTTGGACTCTAACAGCTCCATGCCTTCTTACAAGGACACGAAACATCAAAGTCATCTTATGGGTTGTCTTAGTTCAACTGAGATGCTATAAGAAAATACCTGATACCAGGTAATTTATAAATAATAGGTAAGTATTGCTCACAGTTCTGGAGCCTGAGAAGCCCAAGATCAAGGTGCCAGCAGATGCAGTGTCATGTGAGGGCCTGTTCCTCCTAGGTGGGCTTTGTTTGTACCCTCACATAGCAGAGGAGGAAAAAGACTAACTAGCTACCTCAGCCCTCTTTATTAGGGCACCACTTCATGAGGACTCCGATCCCAGAGGTCCCCCATGTCTTAACACCTTCATCTTGGGGTTGGGTGTCAGCCTGTGAACTCTGAAGGGGCACACATTTTTACCATAGCATGAAGTTCAGGTTCAAGGCAGACCGTAATCCTTACCCACATTACCTTGTCTGTGACTCTGGGCTACTCCTTTTCTCTCTCTGGATCTAAATTGTCCCTTTGCCCCATGAGAACCCTGGGCTAGATAATTTCCGGTGCTAGCCCAGGTTTGCTTTTCATGTTCTTTGTTGGCCTGCACATCCTGTAGGTTCTCGACAACACACCCTGGACTTTGAGCCTGAGTTATTGGCCCTTGGAAAGCTTGTCTTTGGCTAGCTGCTGATGATACTTACCTGTCCGGAAGCCTGTTGGTTCCAGTAGGTGATCCTACTACTAGTCTGCAGAACAGAGAGCCCCTGCTTGTCACAGCACAGTTTGGGGGGCCACCTGCCCAGGTGTGATCCTCTTCTTCATTATGGTTCCTGTCCCTCCTCTGGTTGCTTATGCACTCAGCCAGGGGCCCTCATTGCAGTGTGCCAGTGCAGGATCTGGAAATAACACCTGGGCATAGTTTTTGTCTGTGGAGTTCATGACTTTTATACTCCAAGAGGGACATATTACTAATCCTATTTTATGACTGTGGAAACGGAGGCACAGAACACCTATTAGTCTGTCCCATGTCCTTGTCCTTTACCTTTCAAAAAGAAACTGTTTTCTCTTTTCTCTGCCCCATATTCTCCCATCCTTCAGAGCCATTGTCTAATCTCCCACCCTCCAAGAATGACTACATTTGAGTAATTGTTCGAGCCCCCAGGGCAGCATTGGACCCTCCGATGGGGGCCTCTGGTCAGATCCAAGCGCTCTCCTCAGAGCGAAGGAAGTGAGCCCTCTTCCTAGGCAATTGGGCACCATAGGAGACTTTCAGTCCATGCTCCCCAGAAGTTACCCAGAAGTTACCCCGAGTGAGAGCCTCTGTCAGGACTGGATCAGCATAGGCTGGCCTTGGCTACAATGCAGAAGTCCAGAACGTGGACCGGAAAGTGCCTCTTCTGGTCCGGGCTGTGCTTCTGCATGCCTCCCACATGGAGCTGTGTGACTGAGAGCTGCTACAGCTGTGTCCGTCCTATGGCTTGGAAGTCCCTCTGGTGATCCCTGGGCAGGTGTACACCCAGATTCCTTCTGGACCTCATGGCTGTTCTCACAGAACCCCTCCTGCCATGGTGGGCTCTGTCTGTCCCTCTAAGACCTGGTTGATTTGAACTTTAGCATCTGAACACAGTGAGAAAACAAATCCAAAGCAGAAGCATGGGATAGTTTGGCCACCTCTCCAGGAGGTGGGAGGAGGGTGAGGCACTGAAGCCAGATGTGATGGAGAGATCATAAAATCTCTAGCCTCAAATCAGAAATTCACAGTAAGGAGACTTGCAGGTTCCGAGACTATCCATCCATAAGCCCAAACCCCAAGGCCCAAGGGATCCAAGAATGGTGAAATCGTAGAACATTGGGCTCAAAGGCATTTTTGAAGTAGAAAGATCTTCACGTCATGAAATCCTAGCTTCTAATTTTCAGCTCATAGACCGACTTCTAAAATCTTGGAGTTGGAAGGGAGCAATTCTCAAGAATTCCAAGAAGCCCCATCTGCAAACATGTTGTCTGATCTCTTTCCCCCAACTCATTCTCCAGTCCCTGGCTGGAGAGAAAAAGCTGTACCGGCAGCAAAGCACTTTCTGATGGAGATAAAAATGGGAGCGTGCCTTTGTTAATAGTTCCCATTTGGACATCTCTCAAAGGCAGGAAGAGGTCGCATGGAACAGCAGCTTTCCTAGGGAGGAGACAAGAATGCCAGCGAGCACTGCAGCCTGCCAGCCGGCCTGCTGACGTGCTCTCCCCCTCGAGTTCGCTTCTAAATAGTATCCACTTCACTCCCTCTATCTCCCATCACTGGCTCTCTGTCCACCACTTAATCCATAGGCAGCTAGTGGCCCCGTCGGCTGCCAAACCATCTTGCGGGCCCCTCCTCCAGGATCCACAGGCCTTTAAATCTGTGCAGTGTATCCGGTGCAGCACAGGGCTGTTGCCCCAAGCTTGGAAATGCCTTTGCTTGGGCTAGGACCCCTCCCTCTCCAGGAATTTCCTCCTTTTCTCTCTCTGCTTCTGAATCCTGAGGTTTTCCAGGCTCTGCTCAGAGTTGTGTCTCCTCCAGGAAGGCTTCCTAGGGTGTTTCCAGTTCTAACCTGCTGAGGAAGACTCGGTCTGTCCAGAGTTCTCTTTAGTGACCCAGCCACATGCATTGGTCCCGATGTGGATTTCTTTACAACATTTTAGGACCATTCTTTCCATAATTACGTATCTTACTTTATTATTATTACTTGGACAGTCTTTCTTTCTTGATTCTAACCTAGCTCCAAATGTGCCCACCACTGATTACTGCATTGTGGACTGAATGTGCTGTGGCTCTGAGAGTGGGACTTTGCAGTATACTCTGTGGTGGGGGTTTTGGCAGTGTGGACGCTAAAGAGGAAGGGTCACTTAGCCTGTGTGTGGCAGAAAATCTTCCAACTTCCCACCTGAGACAAGTCAGTCCTTTCAGTCCTGTCCCCAGGGCATGTGTCAGGGCTTTGTGGCATTCGTGAGTCTCAGCTGGATTTGTCACTCTGCTGTCCTGTGATGTTCTGTTGTTTTATCTGTCACTTGAGAACAAAGGCCCCCTCAGTCCCCTCGTCACTACCAAGAGCCCACAAATCTTCTAAGGCTCACTCTGTTTTAAAATGTCTGCTTTTGCCTCTTGGTTATTTGGTGTGTTAATCAGTTTTCCCCGATGCTGGACAATATGCCTGACACTTGCAACCTGAGGGAAGAGAGATTTATTTGGCTCACAGTCTCATAGAATTCAGCACATGGCCTGTCAGTTTCAAGGCGGTAACATCATGGAGCAAAACTGCTTAGTTCATGATGGCCAGGAAGCCCAGCAGGGGAAGAATTCCAGAGAGAAAATGAGGACCAGATATAGACCCCCCCCCCACAGCCATGCCTCCTGGGACCCATCTAGACACACCCAGGACTGTGTCTTTCTAATTCTCAGGAGGCTCCCGAGGCAATCTGGTTGTCACGTAAGCTCACACCTGACACCTTTGGTTTGAGGCTTTTGTGAAGCAGAGCTTCGAAGCTTCCCGGTTTGGGGATTTCAGCTTCGAAGCTTCCCTCTCCTTTGCTCCCTTTCATATAGAACCCTTGGTCAGACTTCCCAGAATTCTTTCATGCTGTTTCCTCTACCTAAGAGCCCTCTTCAGGTTTTATTGTCTGTGTAACTCCTCCTTTGAATTTCTAAGAGCCTCTAGGGGTGTTCTTGTTAAAAGCCCAGGGCCCTTTAAACAAATGCCACTTCATTTTAAGAATGTTATCGAGGTCACTAGATCAGTTTTTCTCCTATGGGTGCAACAACATGGTTAGCTTGTAGCACCAGGTTTTGAAAGGATGGGAGGGTGAGTTGTCCTCAGGCCATACGATTACCTGGCTACCCTCCAGAAGAGCCTGAAGGTCACCACTTGGCCCACAAGAATCAGGGTTCGTGGGCCACTTCTGAGGAACAGCCTAGGATCTTGGGGCATGTGTGGTCAATGCCTCTGACACCTATGGTTGGACTCTGGGTCCTTCGCTGACTGACCCAAGTGAAATGACTCCTCCAGGAAACTGCAGCTTCAAATCAGCAAGATTGGCCACTCCTGCTCTTCGTGTTTAGCCCCATCACCTTTCCTTCCTGGAACTGTCTTCCTTTCATCCCTTTAGGTCAAGAAGGGCAAGAGAGCAGAAAAGTTTACTTTTCATTTGTTCTGACCTTGTGATCCCTTACTCACTGCATAAAGCTCCCTCTGTACTTCCTTTATTCGCAGGAACATCCTGGTTTCATTCCACTTTTAAGACAACCACGACGGAAGTCAGCCTTTAAAGCCATACACCACAATTTGATCCTGCTGAAGGGTACCTTCTACAGCAAAACTGCCAGACAATGGTTGACCTGTTCTGGCCCAGTATCTCTTCAGTGCCTTGAATCATAGACACTTGTTAGGAGTATAAATAACCTCAGATGAGTTACATAACTCACACGTGCCTCAGTTTCTTCATCTGTCAACTTCATGGATCAGTGTGAGGATTGCACAGTGTAAAACAGAGCCAGACATATGGGAGCTCGGTAGTAGTAGATGCTACTGCACTGCAACCTTTTTTTTTCAATTTTAAAGTACTATCGTTTTAGTTTCTAAGTTTTGGCAGGAATGTTTTTAGTACCTAGTGCATGCCAGACATGAGATTTGTACCACAGATAATAAAGTGCCTGGAGCCACCACACTGACCCCCTGAGGCTTCCTTTCTGGGCAGGGAAAGGAAGATGCCAGGGCTTCCTGGAGGTCAGGAAAAGTCAGCCAAGCAAAGGTGAGGGGACTCTAAGCTTGGGAGACTGGAGGTGCCAGTGGCTGAAGTACCTCAAGCTGAAAACCCTAGGCAAGTCAGCCTGGCTCCCTGTGTGGGCGGTGGCTAGAGACCAAGCTGGTGTCTGACCAGGTTGGCCTCAACTCGACACCAGCACATGGCAATGTCTACTTCTTTTTTTCTTTTGTTTTTGAGACAGGGTCTCACTTTTGTAGTTCAGGCTGGTCCTGAACTCAGCATCTACCTCAGCAATCCTCCTGCCTCTGCCTCCCATCTGCTGGGATTACAGGCTTGAGCCACCATACCCAGCTCTACTTCCTCTTAGATCCAGGCCTCCTGGGAGGCTCTCAGAGGTCACAGAGACTGGCTCTAGGGCCTTGCTGCAGGCCACCAGTCCTCTCCTCTGCCAATCTCAAAGAACAGCCGCAGGCACCACTGTCTTGTGGCTTACCCCAGGTACCACAGCCCTCAGGCCAAGTGTAAGACCCTCAGCAAGGCCAGCCAGACACCCCAGGGTGAGCTGCAGCCCTGTTTCCATGGGGGAGCTAGCAACAGGAACCAGACCAGTCTGAGGAAGCCGCTAAGGGAAGATAAAGACCAGACCTCCACCCCCACCACCCCTATCTCACTCCAACCCCCATCCTCTTTGTCCTCTTGGTTTAAAGGATTTACCTCCTTCCTTGCTATTAGGGCTATTTTAAGTTTCCTGGGTAGCGTTATCTCCTATAGGCTTAATGAGCCCTGGAGGCCCCTTAGTAATTTAAGCCTGGTCCTCTTTGAATGCCCTTTTAGAAAAAGCCAAAGAAAGCCTTTTGGAAATCTCTTGCTCATCTTGTAGCTTTAGTTCACAGGGTTTCCCTTTCTGGAGTCCCTTGACCTTGAGTTTGACAAGAGACCAAGGCTCATTGGCAATGATAATTCCAAACCCATTTTCATCTTGGTTGCCATCTCCAGGGTCCTTTACTTGTGCTTCCTACGGAAGGGACACTATGCTGGCTTCTCGGACCTTCCTTCTCACTGTTTTGCTTCTTCTTATTTGCCAGTGTGGTTACTGACCTCAGAAAGGGGTCTGGATTTGCATTTGATAACTCAAAGTGCCTGGTATTCAAATCCAAGTGGCCCCCACAACTTCTAGGGGATCTTCCTTCAGATCTGCTTGTTGGGGATCATTTTGAGCATCTGGCTCCCTGGTGGGGAGGAGCTGGAGGAGCTGTCCTTTGGTCCCAGGATGGGTGAACTGAACTGCTCTGGGATCTCTGTGGTAACTAAGCTTTGTCATTGTGCTTGACCTTGACCTGGGATGTGTGGTTGACCCAGCACCGGAGTCCCCATGCAGAGGCCCCTAGGCAGAGGGCCTAGTAGGTAGTTTTATGTTCTTCTACTTCCCCAGAATGGTGAAGAGAAAGAAAAACAACTTTTGTTTTTGTTTATGTTTACGTTTTACAGTAACTGGAATTGAACCTAGGGCTTTCACACTGAGCTACACATGCCCCTAGCTCTTTACAGTATTATTATTATTATTTCTTTTATTCCGAGACAAGATTTTGCTTTATTACCTAGGCTGGGCTTAAACTCTGGATCCTCCTGCCTCAGCTTCCTGCAGTACTGAGATGGCAGCCCTGTACCATCATGTTGGCATGCAAAGCAGGCTTAGTTTTGAGAGGAGCTTTTCTGGTGGAGTAGTATGACAGTCAGTGCCATTTTCAGAGGAAGGGGACAGGTAAGCATTGGTGTCACGATAGGAAAATGTAGAGAGAAGGAGGACCTACTTTCCTTGGTAGACTTTGTAGTTTCCCTTTCCTGTCTAGTCATCAAGACAGCCACTTTTACTTGCTGCCTATTATGTGCTATGCCTTGAGTTTATTACAGTACCTTCCTCAATAAGTATTATCTTCCCCATTTTAGGAAAGCCAGGGGCCCATGCTTTGTGTACCACAATGGTTGTGGGATATCTGCTGAGACTTTTAGATGCTTTAGGTAAGAAACTGTGTGAGAGGTAGAATTCTAGGCCCCTTCGCTTTGGTTGACTGGTGATGATTTCTTTCTACATCTGAAAAAAGTGGGGCCCACTGTAGCATTTACTCTCTGAGGGTGTTATGGGGCCTGAGAGGATGCTTCAAAGCCATGTAGCTGAATGTGGGCACACGGTAGGAGGCAATGAATGTTAACTGTGGTGGTTTAAGTAGCGATCATTGCAATTATTATTATTGGCCCACTTTCATGCTGTCTGTGTATTGAGGAGAAGCCCATCCCATACAAAATATGGGTCTCAGGGTCTCGGGCTCGCACAGCCGGCATCATCCATCCAGAGCAGAGAGGAGTGGTGGCTTGGCCTGGTGAGAGCTGTGGTCTGACCACCCAAAGCATGGCCATTTCTTCCCGGCCATCCTTGGTGTATAATGTCTGACCACGATCGTTCTGTCTGGGGTTCCCTGTCATCCCTGCTCTCCCCTGGGGTTGAAGGCACACTGAGAGGAGCGAGTAAAGCGTTTAGGATGGAGACCCCCATCAGAAGCCCAGGTCTGTCATGGGTTAGATCTTCTCTGTGCCCCTCCTCTGCTCAGATGGAGGGACACGAATAACAACTCAGTGTTACTGGGAGGATCCAGCAGGATAAAGCCCAGAGAGGACTTTATTAGCCATTGCTATCTGTACACGTATTTGTCCTCTCCTTCTCCTAGAGAGCAACAGCCTGCCAGTATTTTGGAAATGGAGCAAACTATTATTAAACAGTTCATTTCTTCACTTATTTTCTCATTGATTTGACAGGCTCTGCTGAGAACAGTGCTTGGCTCCAAAGTCTGGGGGATTCAGAGCTGAATACGGGGCCATTAGGGAAAGGAGGGTTTGAAAGACTGAGTGCAGTGGTGATTCTGAGTCTTTTATTTGCCCTGCCCATTTCATTCTCAACACAGGCTCCCAAGTCCCCTTTCACAGGTAGAGAAACTGAGGCCTGGAGATGTGATTCACAGCCAATATGTGAAAGGTCTGGAGTTTGTAGTAAGAAAGTCTGGCTGCAGGGCCTGTGATCTCAGCTCCTTTGCATCTAATGAATGAGAGTGCTTCCTGGAGGAGGAGGGCGATGAGGAACTGGAAGCTGAGGACAAGGGGCCAGTTCTGCTGAGACTAGAGGTGTGGAAGGTAAACAGAGGCAGGGCAGGGATCGAGAAGAGAAGTGTAAGGAGGGAGGCTATGGTGGGGTCAGCACAGGCTGGCCCTGGAGGTGAGGAGAGGAATAGAACGTGATGGCCCCATATGCATGGAGGCTGCAGACTCCTGCCAGCACAAGTGAGGGTGCAAAAGCATAAAAATGGACAGAAAGCTCCCCAATCCTGGGAATTCCTGTTAAATTTGCCACAATAGCTAGACACAGTGTCACTTCCCACCCACAACACAGGTGACTGCGTTCACTGTTGAGTACCATCCAAATACTCTAAGCTGGGGCATTCCGAGGGCTGGGGTCCTCACCAGAACGATGAGCAGCTGTCCTTGTTGTGGAAGACCTGTCTTACGTTGCTATTGCTGTACAGGATAAAGTAGACAGCCTCCCTTTCAGAGCATCCCACTTAGCTTCACTAGGAACTGCCTGAGTCCAGCACTGAAGGACTGACCAGTGGTGGTCTTGGCTCTGGTAGGAGCAGTAGGTATGAGGCTGGGAGCTTGCGGTAATTCAGGTCCAGAATGAGAGACTAGCTAATCATTACTCACTGGAGAGAGCACTGGTGGGAGTCATGGGAAATGTAGGGAACAGGCTGCAGAGACTCAGGACCTCGACATGGAGTCTCACAACCCAGAAATATGGGGGGAGGGGCTGGGTGCCTGTGAGGTGGAGAGACCTATCCCCATTCCTGTGTTCTGCAGTTCAGAGTTTCTTCTGCTTAATAATCAGCCTGCTGGCCTATTATCAAATTGGCACACTTCATTCAAACTTCTCAGATTGTTCTTAAGCCTTTTAGCTTCAGAAAACAGCTTTGCTATGAGAGTTTTTTTTGCTGCAGCTATCGGAGGCAGTGTGCACCCGGTTCTGGCCCCAAGGAAGAAGGGTGCTCTGCTTCTGAACAGGAACTTAGGGGGCTGTTTGCTGTTAGAAACTAGAGTGAAGTGGGCTGGTAGCTGAATGAGCCCAGTTTATATATCATAGGGCCTTTGATGAACGAGCCTGAGACATAACCACCATTTCTAATGTTATTGCTGTAGTATTACATGTCCCTGCACTTTATATTTCATGAAGACTTTTTGTTTGGTTGGTTGGTTTTGGTTTGCTACCCCTCCCCCCTCGGCCATACTGTGTTTTGAGTTCAGGACTTTGTACTGAGCTACATCCCCAGTTCTCTTTATTTATTTATCTTGAAGCAGGACTCTAGTAAGTCACTAGGGGCCAGGTTGGGCTTGAACTTGTGACCCTCCTGCCTCAACCTCTCAGAGTGCTGGGATTATAGGAACGTACCACTCAGCCTGCTTAGTGACCTATTTGATGGCAGATTTGAGGGAATTCCCCCTGGTTACAGTGGAAGTGAGCAGAAGCAGGTGGCTCCTGCATGCTCCCTGAGAGAAGGTGGGAGATGGGAGGATTTTTCTTCTTGGGAGTCCACCAGGCTGCACCAGGGTGGGCCTTCCCCTCACTCAGCCCCTTTGTGGTGTGAGATTGTTTGGTAAACCAGAAACCACACTCCTGCTGCTGCAAAGCCACTTTTAAAGCCGGCTCCAATCCCATTGGAAAATGGCATTTTCTGTTTTATTGTTTGCTACATAGTTAGGTTCTGTCTCCCCCATTAGGCTGAAGTTCTTTGAGGATGGGAACCTCATTTGATGACTCTGTGTTCCCCCAGGGCCCGGCCCCAAGTACACTGTCATGAATTCTCTGCACAACTGTAAAATTATCAGTCACATCAAGGTATCACCTGCTGAGCCTATGGATGGAAAACAGAAGGGCCCACTTGCCCCGCACTGTACCCAGATTTCCAGACACAGCCACCTACCTGCTTGTCCCACTGTAATACCCGAGTGTTTTGGCTTTAGGTGGCTTCGCTCACTGAAAGCCTCACCTGTCTGCTTCTCCTGGTGAGCCGTGCCTTTCGCATTCTGCCGGTCTCTCTTCCCCATGTGGCTGGAAGGTGGGGCTGGGCCAGCCCACGGAAGGAGCTGCTCCTCTTTGGAGTGGAAGGGTCCTCTCTGCCCTCCCCACAGCCTCCTTCCTTCGCTTCTGTGTTTTTTCCAGGGCATGGATCAGAGCTTCTGTTTGCTGGTCATTCCGTGATCCTCACACAATATAAATGAAAGCTGCTAACACCAATAAATTCAAACCATGTGTAGGACACGGGGAGGGTCCTGGACCTCAGAGGGCCACAGTGTGAGGTGGCGTCAGTTCTGACGGCACCCGAACTGATTTGTATATGAGAAAAGTAAATATCCAAAGCCGTAAACAGCCCTGGCTCACCCATCCTTGCTGGATTCAAAGGCATTTAATAGGAATACACACTCTCTATTTCTTGTAAACAGAACGAGGTCTCTCTCTCTCTCTCTCTCCCTCTCTCTCTCTCTGTTCTAACCTAAATGTGTTTTCATCTGTGGGAAAGCCAGCTGCAGACAGTCTGGGCTCTCAGGGTGGGTTTCTTGTTTTTGACTTTGGCAGTTGGTTCAGCACTCTTGCTTTTTTTTTTTTTTGAGACAGGATCTCACTTTGTGGTTCAGGCTGGCCCTGAGCTCAGCCTCCAACTCACATCACAGCAATCCTCCTGCCTCTGCCTCCTGAGTGCTGGGATTACAGGCATGAGCCACCATGCCCGGCACTGTGGTATGTGAGTACTGGTTGCTGCTGGGCGTGAGTCTCCACGCCCAGTATGGTATGTGGTTACTGGGGATCGAACCCGGGTCCTTGCGCTTGCAAGACAGGCGCTGGAACCACTGAGCTCAATCCCTGGCCCCCCAGCACTCTTGCTTTGTAAAGGTCTACCTCTGTGTGTCTCCAGGGCCTTAGAGTGGTCCTGGGTGGTTATTTCTGCGGCTGTATAACAAAATATCATAGACTGGGTAACTTACAAACAGCAGAAATTGGGGTTTTACAGACTTGGTGCCTGGTGAGGACTGGCACCTGGTTCGTAGACAGTGCCTTCTATTGTGCTCTCACATAGCAGGAGAGAACAACCATGGCCTCCTTAGTCCCCTGTAGGGGGCACTAATCCCGTTCCTGGGAACTAATCTCATGCCCTACTCACCTCTGAAATTCCCTACCTCTTAATACCATCACATTGGAGATTAGGCTTCAGTGTGGGTTTGGGTAGGACACAAGCGTTCAGGCGACAGCACCAAGTACAGTTCTTACCCTTCTACAGTGAGGAGCATGAAACCCAAGCATAACAACTGACATGTCCAAGATTACATGTAAAATAAGGGCTGAATTTGGATATCTCTCTCCTCTTCACTTGTAGATGTCTGTAACTTTCCTTTGCCCATGAATGGTATTTGTATTTTACCTGACTCAGAATCCCAGAGGCATCCTCTGAATTTCTGCCTCGTTTCTTTGTTGCTCAGATGTTGCCCTTCCTCTTGATGCCTGGTTTCTGGTTTTTCTTCCAACCCATGCCATTCTTTCCTTTGGGAAAGAGCCTCAGAAAAGGGACTTGATGATCATTGGTTTGGGGTTGGATTTCTCTGTGTGCCAACTGTGGGACTCCCAACAACTTCCTTCCCTGGGTTTTCAAATAGTTAAATGGGGATAAGATAGCTGTCTTCTGGGGTGCTTGTGTGGGTAAGTGGAGCTCAGGCGTCTTGGATGACTGGTGGTTTGCTTTACTCCCTCTTTGTTCAACTCCGGACTCTTGGAGAATCTCTGAACTTGCACATTAAAAGTAAATTAGCCCTTAACATTGCAGAGAACCGAATATACCAAGTATATCATGCATATAGACAGATAACTGAATGCATGTGAAACTGAATCACATCAGTGAATTAATCAATGTGTTTCCTGGTTTTGATATTGTACTATAGTTGTATATGATGTTACCACTGGAGGAAAGGTTATGATTTCTTATCACTCCATGTGAATCTACAAGTACCTCAAAATAAATTTTCAATTAAAATAAATGAATTAACATTTGCAACTCCCTCCACCCATTCATTCATGCTTCTGGTGCCTGCCACATGCCAAGTATTATGTCCAGTGAACACAAAAGAAAAATGCTTGCTTTCCTTTCCAGGTACTCATAGGTGGTTTGCTCTGGCAATTTTGAACTTAGATATACTGTCTTCCTGTGTTTGTTTTTCCTCTATAATACCTTCCACTAGCTGGCATTCTATGCATTTTTTTTTTAACTTCTCTTCACCCATCACTAGAATACTAGCTCCATAAAATTAGAAATTGTTGTTGCCTTCTCTGTATCTGTAATATTTAAAACATTTTTGGCACATAGTAGATAGTCAGTCAATGTTTGTTGAATGACTGAGAGGTGATAGACAGGAAATGAGTACATAAATGATCAGTTAGGATCCTGGGAGAGGTAAATGCAGAAGGAAAACAAAAGGGAGAAAGTAGATGAAATGTTTTGATAGTAAGTTAATCTGCAAACTTGGTAGGTCTCCCTGTTGTATAAGGGAGAAAGTCCCAGCTTTTTAGATTGTAATAGATTCATTAATTCCCTCTTTTATTCATTCACCAGAAGTTTCTTTGAGTCATGACTATGTGTGGGCACTTATCCTGCAGGCAGACAAGGGACTCAGCCCCCAGAAGGTGATAGGAGAGAGGGCAAAAATACAAATGATAAATGGAAAAAAAGAAATGGAGCAGAAGCCTTACAAGGTCTGAAAGGCCTTCCACTACCCCTCTAGGGGACCCCACAGCTCTAATTAGAACTTGTTGCATTTGTTCTGGACCTTGTGGGCACACTGAGTACCCCTCTTCTTCCCTCTTATCTCTTCTAATCCTGTTTTCTATTCCATTTCCAGCCTGTGCTTCCTGCAGGAAGACTTTCTTGCCTGCTGTGGCTGCCATGTCGGGTGGTCTGTGAACATCTGCCATTTGTACTCTGTACTATACCATTTGACCCCTTGGAAGAGATTTTAATGTTTGACAAGCTTTCTGTTTGCTTGTTTAGGATGCAAGTTGACTAATAAACTCAACTGAGCACATAGTGGGCCAACCCAACCTTAGCACACAGTCAGTCCTCCACAGTCCCTGCAGCTGGAAGGACTTGAGACCAGTGGGAAATCATGATTTATCCTCAAAGAGGGCAAGCTTTGTTATTTTTATCATTGACCCAAACTTTATTTAGAGCCACCGGAGGTTCAGTTAGGGTGGGGTGACGTCTGCCTTCACAGTGTTGCAAGTGTATTCTCAAAGCAGAAAACAGTCTGTCCCTGAAAATGCTTAACAGACTTCAGGAACTGGACTGTTTTCTAACATCATGCTGGAGCCTGTGCTCAGTAAGTTCTTATAAAATACACAAAAATGTCTGTGCAGTGTTTATTGCTGTACACTCACTCACTGCACAAATGTGTTTTTGAAATACACTTGTATTTTAGAACAGTTGTGAATTACGGTCTGAGGAAGATAGTGCAGACTGTCCCCCACATCCAGTTCCTCCATTATTAACATCTTAGGTTAATAAGGTACATTTGTCACAATTAGTGAACCAGTCTTGATACACCATGATAAATGAAGGCCCATACTTTACTATTATTTTCTCATTTCCCCCTAGGGCCCTTTTTCTGTGCCAGGATCTTATTCAGGACACAGTAGTACATACAGCTGTCATTTCTCTTTAAACTTCTCTTGGTTATCATACTTTGTCCATCTTTCCTCAATAGTCTAAGATGTCTTTGATAGTAATTTTATTTCTTCTAAGGATTGAACCCAGGGCCTTGTGTTTACTATGAAGGTGCTGTACCCCTGAGCTATGTACTTTCCCTGCTGACCTTGACAATTCTGAGCACTGGTCAGATATTTGTCCCTCACCTGGGATTTGTCTCATGCTTGATTAATAGACTAGAATGACATGTTTTGGAGAAGAAGAACACAGAGATAAGAAGCTATTTTCATGACATCCTAGCAAGCATATGTACAACCAATCCACATGACCATAATTTAAGATCCTGACCTTGATTAGATGAGTTGCAGTGTGTCAGGTTCTCCACTGTCAAGTTTCTCCCTCCTCCATCTTTCCGTACTGTGCCCTTTGGAAAGAAGTTGCTAAAGGGTTGGTGAGTAAGTTTCCTATTAGCAAATGTGCTTTGAATGCTCGCTTTCTTTCAGGCACTGTGACAGAGGCTGAAAACAGAGACAGGACAAAACAAGAGATTCTTTTCCTACATAGAGCTTTCGTTCTAGTGAGGGTTTAATAATGAATAAGTAAATAACTTTGGGGTGTGAACAGGAAATGCTAAGTCCCTGTTAGCCTATTTAAGGAACAGAAAGGATGTGATGGGAGCCATTTATGCATACGAAGACCGTGGCAGGCAGTAAACAGAAAGGAGGTGGGTGGGATCTCAGAGAACCTGCACATCACTTATAGGAGTTTGGACTTTGTTCCAGCAGAAAATCACTGGTTTGAAACAAGAGGTGACCTCACTTTTTTTAGGTGAAAGATTGCTTTGGCTATAGCACACTGAATAGGCGTTCCATGGAACAGAGTGGAGGAAGCTGGGAGACCTGTGGGGATACTGTTGGGACAGTCTGGGTTGAGGACAACAGTGGCTTGGACCTGGGGGAGCAGGCAGAGCAGGTTAGTTCCATTGGGAGGTGGAGCTGATGGTCCACCTGATGAGTGGCATGTGGAGAGAAAGGGACAAGTGTCCACTTGCCTATTCTGCTGTGTGGTGGTGTCGTTCACTGCTATCATGGGAGCTGAGCGAGGAGTGAGTTTAGATGCTCAAAGCACATATCCCATGTGGCTCCTCAGAGAAACACTCCCCACCGCTGGATCCTATCTCTCCGCAGCATTGTTAGCAGCTCTTTTGCATAGTATCGCTTGCCTGGAGGGTTAGAAGAGTCTCTCTGTTGTTTCAGTGTCTCTCTTTCCTCAGTAGTCCAGGCAACTGAAATATAAGAGGTGGCTGTCACATATCAGTGGCAGGTGACCCTCGGTCCCAGTAAAAGACACACCATTTACCAAGAGGCGTGGCTGCTGGGACTGCTCCTTGCTGGGCTCAGATCTTGTGCCTAGCACTAGGCAGGACACTCTCCAGCCTCTCCCAGTGGCCAGGCCACAGGAATTTATTTTCATTTAACACATATTGGTTTGCATTGACAAATGTCCCAAGTAAATTCTGTCAACAAGTCTTAGTAGACTACCGGCCGCTCTGCAGTGTGATCTCTTAGGCATGAGGCCCAATCCCTGTCGAGGAGATGGGGGGAGATAAGATGTAAATGAGATGAAAGGAGAGAAAAATGCATGTGGTATCCGGCAAGAGTGCACAGTTATGTATGTTCAGTTGGCCGCCAGAGAGGGTTACGATTGCAACACATGCATTTGAGGGAAATACAAACAATCGGTCCATAATCATGCTGAGAAAGTACTTGTTGAATGAGTAAGTGAGTGAGTGAGTGAGTGAGTGATTGGAAAGTAGATTATTACCAATGCCTGGAGGGCCTGTGCTGCCAGGATCGGAATTCAGTGGCTCCCGTGGGCAGGGGGACTGGATATAACCAGTATACAAGAAGACAAGGAGATCAGATCCCAGAGAAAGACTATTGAATTTCCAGCCAGTATTTACTTTATTATAATAATAATATACTGCTAATAATAACAATAATTTTTATAACTACTTAATTAGCCTTATTTTAACAGGAAAGGCCTCGTTAGTTGCATGCTTGGCCCTGTCTGTGTGGGATTAGATAGTATTGACTTATCTTGAGGTTTTGGTATTTTTTTCTTTCTTCATTGGTCTCTACTGATAGTCCATCCATCTCACTGTTGGCTCTCAAGTCCATTTGTGCTCCATGAGACACCACAAACGCACAATCTTTGACAAGGTAAATATGCCAAATCCTTATTATAACATTTAATTACTTAGGGAGAGTTCGTTCTTGGGTGGGGTAGGGAATGGAAAGAAAGTCCAGATTGCTTTGATTAGCTACATTTTTCTCTCTGGGTGAATGGGAAGGCTTTTGTGGAAATCTTAGTGTTTGAGATGGTTTCCAGGAAAGAGTGAGGCAAATGTGCAGGCTCTGGAGTCGTGGTCCGATGTACATGTCTTGAGCACCTACTGTGGCATGGCCATGGGGGTGGGCGCTGCCAGGGAAGTCAGGAACAAGGCTCCGCCCTCTGTCTGCATATTAGTATGCCATGTCTGTGCACAGAAAGCTTGGACTGGGTAGGCCTACCTGGCACGACTAGACTTCCATGTGTTCTCATTGCTTGGATAAACCTTGAACTATGTGGAATTTACCATTTTGATTCAGACTAGTGAGTTCACTTCCAAGGAGATACAGTGACTGTATCCAAGGCCAGCCCCTCACAGGCTTTTCTGTGTATTGCTAGATTGTTTCTCCTCTCTATGGATGAGCAAGCTGACACTCAGCGGGTTAGGAGTTTCATTTGTACCACCAGGAGATCAGGCACACATTTTCCTTGTTTACAAGTCTGGCTCAGGGTTGGCTATGATATTCCCAAACATAGTAAATTCTTCGCGCACATACTGGATGCACAAAATATTTTAAGGATATACTATATGGGTCTCTCAGCAGGTTCGATGTACAAGAATGATACAAACCCAGGCCTTCCATTTCCACAATTGATGTCTTCTTTTACTGTACCATCCAAACTCCTTAGGAGAAATGGTGTGCTAGATTAGGTTCTTGTTAAATAATAATTACCCACTTATCCTTTCATCTAGCCTCCAATGATGCAAGGTTTGACCATGACTGGTTTGGGATTCACAGTGGGCAAATGTTTTTCTTTGTTCCTTGACTTTGGGTGCTGTCGTGTGTTGTGCTCATGGAACGAGCACAGCCTTAGATGGGCATGCTGTTACACTCACACTGTCATCCTTCTACTACCACCATTAGAAGAGACTGGCGATGTAGCTTCTTTCTCTTCAGCCTTGGTTATAGAATGCACACGGTAGCCAAAGCTCAATATCCACCGAACAGCCAAGGCCAAGTAAACAAAGTCTGAGCCCAGCCAAGCCCCATTTGACAAATACAGCTGAAAATAAATGGCTTTTGACTGCAGAGTCTTGAGGTAGTTAGGGACCATACGTGACTGTGAAGATGAGGAAGGCAGTGGCTGGACCATAAGACATGTAATGGAGAGAAAGAAGGAGTGAGGGACAAATGATAAGGCTGGGAGTTTAGGTTCTAGCTAGATCTTAGAAGGTCTTCAATGACAGTGTAAGGAATTCGGCCCCCTGTAAGTTGGCAGTGGGAGGGATTGAAAGCTATTGATTACCAGAAAGGTGAGCTCCCAACCCGACTGCAGAGGTCTGACAGTAAATGTAGAGTGGTTAAATAGTTAAGAGAGCTCTCCAAAGGATCTGTTAAGAATTGTCCTCTGTCCTATCCCAGAGTTTAGCACCCTCCCCCTTAGGTTGTAGGTACTTCAGAAACATTTGAATAAAGAAAAGAAGAGGGGAACGGAAGGAGGAAGAGGAAGGGGGAAGAGGGAGAGAGGCGATGTGTGACCTAAGGGAATGTCAGCTTGTTAAAAAGTACCCAAGGCTAGTTGAGATGAAGGTAAGTCTAGGCTATATTCCAAGTCTAGGCTCTGCCTGGTAGGGGCATCCCAGAGTCTCTGAGCAAGTGACACAATCGCTGGGAATTTCTTTGTTCCTACCCCAGCTCAGGAGATATTCAATCTCTGCCTGTGGATCACTCGGGAAAAAAAAGCTAGAAGGTGAACAAAACCTTCAAGCTTTATTGATGACAGCCTGGACACGATGGTCAGTAGAACTCATGTGCCTTGGTAACTGAGGGTCTAATGGTAGTGACTATCTTATGTCTTGGGTTTAGAATGATTCTGAGGCTCCATCTGACTTACTGCAGGTCATAGGACTTCTGTGATTATGAAAAGACACAGAAGAAATCATGGACTGACTGGTCAATGTCTGGGATAGCACCACCAGATACCAGGTCTTGTACCTTCCTTTAGGGCACAGAAATGCTAGGGATTTGGCTCAGGGCTATAGCATAATTCAATGCTTCATACTGAAAAAGAGGCTTACAGAATCAGCCACCAGTTTATTCATTCAGTTAAGTATTTTTGAGCACCTATTCTGTGTTGGAGAAGTATCCTGGGTGTTACATTGAGACTCCAGAGCCTCCTGGGTGTGATGCTATGTCCCCGAACCCAAGATGAATGACTGAATTAACTGTTGATTGGCATTAACTTCCTCTAGCTGCCTGGACAACTGGGAGTGATTGTCACTTTATGGTCACTCATGCCCAAGGTTCTGGCCACTGGCAGCAGTTTTGGAACTTGGTGACTTGGGTTATAGAAGGAATAAAACAATTTTCACAGGAAGAGCCTGCAGTTTACCTTCTTGGAGTCCCTAGGAAAAGAAATTGCTGAGCAAATTAGAATGGTAAATTCATATTCATAGAGAAATTTGCATCTGGGTCATGGACATAGAATTATCACAAAGCAGTGATGTTTTGAATCAAACATTAATATGCTAATTGCATAAGTTCTTATCTCTATAAAGCAGATAGAAAAGTGTTTCCAGAAGGTGGTACTTTCTTGTCTAGCTACTGTTACCACAGGAATCAGTCAACTAAGGCAGTGCCCACCGCATGCCCCTCACTGCAATCATCAAAGTCATTTAGCCTTGAACACTGTGCTGCACCCTGAGATATCACACGTGGCACCTCACTTAGGCAATACTGGTGCAGAGTAAACTCTTCATCTGAAAATGAATCAAGTAGATAATAAAGTCATAACTTTGAGGAGTGATGATGTCAGCAGACATACTATACTGGACAGGAAGTTGTTTGAAAAGCGCATTTGTCACATATTATAGCTGGCTTTTTTTCCTGGAGACTCCCGGCCATTGAAAGTTGACGTGGACACCACATGATGAGATGTAGGAGAGTTGCCAGTTCTTTGGATGACCTAAAGCTGTGATTATTCTATTTCCTGGAGGCCTTTCTGACCATTTACCTAGCTTCCCCATCAGAGTCTGGACACTTTTGACCTCTTACTGACCATTTACCTAGCTTCCCCATCAGGCTGGACACTTTTGACCTCTTACTGACCATTTACCTAGCTTCCCCATCAGGCTGGACACTTTTGACTTCTTAGTGGAGCCAAGAGCCTTTGCAACTTATTGTTTGTTTTTAATTTTTTTGGGAGCTAGGAAACCAGAGAATCAGATTTATTAAAAGCAAATCTAAACTTAAACTAAATAATTTCATATGAAGATGCCGAAGCCTTATTCTGGGAGTGAAGTTCGAGAGTACAGTATGGTGTTCATTTTGTTATTTGAACATGTGTTCCAGACACAGGAGATTTCTATATGTGGGACTTCTGGATAAGTGAAGTTTTGCCTGTGTCCATCCATGTTTAGTCTCATGGATGTGGATGATTTTGGGGGGAGAATACTCTAGTTGGTTTGGTTCATGAAGGGATCTCTCTTGGCCCAGGCCTCAACACATACTTTGTGGCTCTGCTTGGTGGGTGGAGGCTTCCGGGAGGCCAGTTTCCACTCACTAAGGGAAGAATTGGTAACAGAGAAGTGCAGTCTTAGAACCGCTGCCTCAGGGCATTGCCTACAAAGGGCTGGGAACTACTCATCCACACCCTGGTTGAGCAGTTTAAACACTTGTCAAGTGAATGACTTGGTTTTATAATTTCAGGATTTTTAAAAATTGTGTTGAAATATGATCAGTGCAAACTAAACTATATATTTGAATGGTTGACCTGGTTGTTGAATGCCTTCTTGAGACTGGACGAAGCTATGTTAAACCTGGACATCTGGTGTCTGTGTGGTCCAGGTTAGCAAACTCCTTGGTGGGTGGGAGGGCTCTAGAGGTAAGGTCTTGGCATCGTTCACTGGTCACATCGGTAAGCACGTCCCTTTGTCATTCTCATTGTAGACTGAGTGAAGATTCGTCCCTTCTCACCTTAGCTTCATTGTAGGCAACTGGAAATAAATGACATTTCCCTTGGTGTTGACCAGCAGCTGGACAAGTCAGGTGCCCTGGTGAGCAGCTCTAAATACTGACAAGAGCTACTGAGTTTCCTTTTGCTGGTGTGCCGAGGGATTGGACTGTGTGTGTCCGCCTTGGGGAGTGGCTGCCAGGTTTCCATGTCCATCTCCCTCTGTCTGAGCTTTCAGGAGCCCCAACACACAGCCCTACCATCTTGCCACTCTTTCTGCCTGAGGTGCTACTTGGGGCTGACACTCAGACCCTGTGTTTGTGTTCAGATGACTTCATAGGCTCCTTTGTACACAGGCCCAGGCAGTGCAAGTAACACAAAAGGCTTCACACGGTCCCAGCACTGGCTGGGACTGTTGTTTGAGTTCTTTCTCTTTCACAACAGTAAAGGCATGTGCTGCAAAATGTTCTTCTTGATGGGGAAAAGAAGAGAGAGAGAGAAAGAGAGAGAGAGAGAG
>PVIR01019466.1:0-31924 GCA_004026965.1 Petromus typicus
TAAAGTTTTATTAAAGTTAGGAAAAGAAACAGGCTCTGCAAAGCAAGTTTGGGCCAAGTAAACACTGGAAAAGAAGTGGAGCCTACAGTGTGAGGATGGGCGGAGGATGGGAGAGAGGACACGGGGCAAGGACTCAGTGTGGACCGTGATTTTGTGTCAGCCACTCCTCAGAGTGATGTCACTCGTCCTCTTGAAAACCTGCTCATGTCCTCCAGAGAAGTCCACACACAGAGTTTTGGGGACTGTTCTGAGGGCGTACTGGGAGTCTTGTCACGTCTCCTTTCACAGCCAGCTTTAGCCACACCTTACTTTCCTGTCTCATTCACTGACTTACACTCCCAGCAATGCTCCCCTTTGGAATTTTTTTTTTTTTTTGAGACAATATATTGCTAGTAGTTCAGGCTGATCTTGACTCTGAGTGATCCTCCTTCCTGCCTCAGCTTCTCCATGCTGTGATAACAGGTGTGCACCACCATGGCTCCAAGCCCTTTTCTTTTTTTTTTTTGTAGTTCAGGCTGGCCCTGAGTTCACAGCAATCCTCCTGCCTCTGCCTCCCAAGTGCTGGGATTACAGGCATGAGCCTGCCATTGTAGTATGTGGTTACCCGGGATCAAACTAGGAACCTTGCGCTTGCAAGGCAGATGCCAGAACCACTGAGCAAAGTCCGCAGCCCCAGCCCTTTTTTATTTTTGAGCTAGGATTTTGCTGTCACTCAGTTTCCCAGTCTGGACTTTGTTTTTCTTCTTCCTGTACTGTAGATTGAACCCAAGGGCTATGCAAGTTGGGTGAGGGCTTGATCATTGGACCATACCTCCTGCGCCTGGTCTTCTAGTACTCAAGACCCTGTGCTTGTCATGCAGGTGCGGTGCCACTGAGCCAAATCCTCAGCCTCCACCCTTTTTTTTGAGTTAGGGCCTAACTATGTAGGTCTGACTGCCTTGAACTCACTAGTATCTCAGGCTGGCCTTGAACTCACAGTGGTCCTCCTGCCTCAGGCTCCTAACTGCTAGGATTACAGGCCTGTGCCACCACGCCAGGTCCTAGCACTTTTTTTTTCTAAATTCATTAGTACTATTCATGAGTACAGAGTCTTCCTTATATCTAATCTCTTCTTCGGAAAGCTCCACCTTCTATTATCTCCCTAACTAGGTTTCCACATAGGTGATTTGGAAGTGATCATACATTCAGATCACAGCAGTTTCTCAGAGCAGGGCTGTGTCCCCTGTCCTTCCCTGCGGTGGGTCCCCGGGATGGGCTCGAAAGCCTGACCTAACCCAAAGGAAAGGAGAGGGAGAAGTGGAGCAGTTTCGGTTTCTGTCCTGTGGACCTTGAAAACCGCTGGGGTACAGCAGCTGTCTCCTGCAAGCTCCCCCTGGGCAGCCCAGCCCCACCTCCTGGGCATCTCCGGGAGGGGCTGCCTGTCTTCCTATGGGATAGCTGAAGACATGGTCCAGGCACAAGAGCTCATGGTGTGAGATTTAACCCAGGAAGAGATGAGCTACATCTTAGCCTTAAAAAAACAATTTTTTTTTTCAGGGACAGTCTCTGAATTGCCTCAGTTGGCCTCTAACTTGAGATCTTCCCTCCTCAGCTTCACCAAATAGCTAGGATTACAGGTATGTGCCACCACTTCTGGTTTATTTTTCTAATAATAGCGATTGTGCTTGCAAGACAGGTGGTGCCTTTTTTTTTTCTGGTACCAAGGATCACATTCTCAACCTTGTGCTTTGCATGGTGGCACTGAGCTAAATCCCTGGCCAAGTGATAATAATGATACTAGTAATGATCAATATGCATGGATTGCTTACTGTATGCTAGACCCTGACTCATTTGATTCTTACACTAGTATGGGAGCACTGAGGAGTACTGGTGTCATCTTTTACAAGTGAGGAAACTGAGGCACAGAACATCACATGGCAAGGATGTCCCACTCCAGAGCCAATCTTTTTACCAGGTGCCATCTGGCCTACTGGTGGACTCTTCAGCTCAAGAGACAGAACCCAAGCCGTTATGGATTTGTGCGGCGTGATCTCTCCATTGCAAAGCTGGTCCTCTGTTCTGTTTCTTGATCTCGAGACATCTTTATCCTTGCCAGTCAGAACTCAAGATCTGCAAGGCTAGCTTTGTTTTTGTTTTCAGGGCTGAGTTATTTCTTGAGTCCTTTTTAAACTTCTGATTTTAAAACAAGGTCTTGATAAGTTACTAAGTTGCCCAGACTGGACTCAAATGTTTGATCTTCTATCCTCAGCCTCCCGGAGGGCTAGGATTAAAATGTGTGCCATTGGGCACAGCTTACAATGTCAGGTTTTAGGACAGGGTCTCACTATGCAGTTCAGGGGGATGGCCAAGTGAGCTTGAACTCAGGGCACTCCTGCCTCAGCCTCCCGAGGTTTTGGATTACAAATATATGCCACTGTGCCTGGCTAAAGAGGACTCTTATGTAATTGCAGAGGTCAGTGGATATCTGTTTAATTAAGCTAGGAAGTGAGAAAGTGAAGTGTCCCAGATCTTCTCTTACTACAGAGAAGTGATCATTCACGAGCATTAAACTCTGTCAGTCCCAGGCTTGCTGCCTAGACTGCCAAAGTTGCTGCCACCCACCAGATCTTTGTATAAAGTAAGTCTGATGTCATTGTCCCCTCGGGGTCCGTATGATAGCAAAGCCAAGTGTGTGTTCTAGAAATGGAACCCTAAAGTAATAAATCTAGACCCTATGCACGAGTAGGAAACTTGACAATGAAGCCTCAAGTATGGCATAGTTTGCCTGTAACTATAATCTTTTGTACTACTGGGATTGAACTCAGGACCCTCACACTGAGTTATAGATCCAGCAGTTTTTATTCTCTATTACAAGACAGAGTCTTGCTAAGTCGCCAAGTGGACCAGACTGGGAAACAATTTGCAGGCCTCTGCCTTGGCCTCCCAGAGTTCTGGGATTACAGAGCCAGATTTAAGGTCCTTAGGCCAGGATTATTCCAAGACCTTCAGGACCCACCACAGGGAGGCTTTTCCCTTAGGCAGGGAACAGATACAGACCAATCCTGCGCTCTTTGTGAGCCCCTCCTGTGATGCATCACTTCTGCCCACAGAAACGACACAACAATCTGTTCTGGAGCAAACCTTTAATGGAACAATAAAAAAAAAAATCCCTTTCCACTTCCCTCTACCCGCTCTTATATACCCTAACCAACATGGAGGCCGCCAGCGATCCAATCATCTTCCTTCTGTCCTAATAAGGTATCACAGCTGTGTGGCAAAGCAGGTTCTGTCACCTAATCCACGCCCCTTGGCAATCTGCCCAGTGCCATCTTAGCTGGTGCTACTCCCGACATCTCCCCTTTTTGTTTTAGACCCGAGAGCGTGCCTGTCTTAGGTTGACAGTCAATCCCTTGTGGCCTTACTCATCCTCGGGAACGTGTGTTTGGCCACACGCCCGTCTTAGGTTGATCCACGGGACTGTCCGCTCTTACCCGTCATTGACTACCACTCTAGCGAGGTCAGCCAAATGCCGGGGTGATTTCCGGCCTCAAGGGCTTGGAGTGTCTACACCACCGCCCGTTCTCGAGCTTGCTGCCTAGCGCACTACCACCGCAGCACCAGAACCGTCGCTCCGAGGGCGAGAAGCAGCAGCATTCCCAAGGCAGCAGTTCCGGACCAGGCTTGAAACACTTGTCCCAGGAACGCAAAGAAGGACACTGCGGGCAGGGGCGGAACGCGCGTCTTATTGATGGCAGCTATCTGTCATTGTAAGACTAGAGTCTTATTTAAACCCAGTTCCACTTAACAAGTTGTTCAGTTGGTGTACCGTCTGGATGCATTGCGTACTCTGGCGGCTGTTACACACACACTGGAGATTATGAGGTAACAACGCAGTCTGCTGGTTCAAGGTAACTATGCCGGTGTGAAGGAGCTGATTTATCTCGTTTGGGTCTGAAGCGCGGCAGCTGTCTGTTCTACAAGCCGGTCCACAGTGGCCGCCGTCAGGGTCGTAGAGGGGACTGCAAATCCCACCGTGGCAGCTACCCCTACCGCCGCCACGATCGCCGTCACAATGGCTGCTGTTACTCAAAAATCTCTACGCGCGATAAAGCAACACCAGGAAGGAATCTTCTATGCTAGTTAGTAAGGGCACATAGGCGGGAATGCGAACAATCAAAGCATGGGCAGAAAAGCTTCAACATGAAGAGACAGAGCAATTCATAAGCGAACAATTCAATTCCCCCAACCCTCCTTGCATCTCATTCCACAATACAAAAAAAGAAAGGTGGCAAAAGGCAGGGAGGGGCCCGTAAGGTGTAGTTCTTCAACCCTCCGCCTGTAATATTGACAGTGTTAACCCAGTCAAAGTTATTTCCCTGCATGGTACCTTTGGAGCCGGGCGCCATACAGACTAAGGTCAGCCCTCAGTGCATGCGGTGACTGGCTCCAACATTCCATCCAGGGAATGGCAAAGTAAGGGGCAACACCCCCCATCCCGGACAAGGGGGGAGAGGTGGCCTGGCTGCCTCATTCAGTGTGTAGTTGGTGGTGGGCCTACTTTCTAAAGTCCAATAGTTGGCCCAGTCCCATTGGCTGGGATGGCAAATATGTCATGTGGGGTTAGATGCAGGCATGACGTCGGGCGTTTGGAAAAGTTTCCCGTCCCAAAACAGGGTGTTATTAAGGAGGAACACCCCTTTTACAGGTTGGTGCCTAGGGTCGAGGCGCACTGCGGCCTTCCCCACTAGCAAGTAATTACTAGTAAAGAGAACAGGAAAGAATGGAGCATCAGTTCCCACCGGCAGCAAGACTGGCGGGTTCTTGACCAACGCCCATCGGGTCTCCTTCGCCGCCACCCGAGTTATCGGCCACATCAGCAGCAGCATCACCGCCCACGGTCGCCATCTTTTCTGCTTGTCTTTGCCACTGGCCATCATCCTGGAGCACCCTGGTCAGTCTCTCAGGCACCCAGACTGGCGCGGAGGCTTCCTGTGGGAAGACACAAACAGACCCTCTCTTCCAAATGAGAACCGGATCTGGGCCATTCCACTTTCCCGTAATAATGTCCTTCCATACCACGTCAGAGTGCTGCGGTCGCACATGCTGAGCATGGCGCTGCGCAGCAGACTGCCCACGGACGTCCTCACTCAAAAAATTTAAGGTGAAAAGGGCGATGTTAAGTTTTCCCGCCCTTGTTTTTAAAGGTGTTCCATTAGCGCTCAACAGGTCTTGAAGCGCGACCTACATCTTGACTTTGGAGGTCTCAGAACCCATAACGAAAAGTGAAAGTAACAAAGAGAAACGAAAAGAACACCCTTTAACGGCGCTGGCTAGCCTGGTTTAGTTGCTTACTGCAATCCTTCCCGCTCCCTCGCGGTCCTTCTCGCTGCTCACTGGCGGGCCTTTCCTTGACTCGTTGCTCTCATTGCCCCGGGTCCGGATTCCCGGGTTTCGGCACCACTCGATGCATCGCTTCTGCCCGCAGGAACGACACAACAATCTGTTCTGGAGCAAACTTTCAATGGAACAATAAAAAAAAAAAAAAAAATCCCTTTCCACTTCCCTCTACCCACTCTTATATACCCTAACCAACACGGAGGCCGCCAGCGATCCAATCATCTTCCTTCTGTCCTAATAAGGTATCACAGCTGTGCGGCAAAGCAGGTTCTGCCCCTTATTCCATGCCCCTTGGCAATCTGCCCAGTGCCATCTTAGCTGGTGCTACTCCCGACACTCCTGGGTGGACCTGCCATCTCTTTTGTGAAGTGATAGCTCAGGAGACTTTTGTGTTCACCAGGGACAATGAAAAGTCCAGGAGAGGGTTAAGAACACTGAGAGCTATCACCATATTAATTTGAGGGTGGCAGGGCAGAATGATTCCATGGTGCAGTTTACCAACTACATACTGCACTGTTTAGTAAACTAGTAGCCAGAGAGGCTGGCAGGAAGTCTACCTTGATCAGCAGCCAGAAAAAGGGACACACCTGCATAGCTGGAAGTGGGGGGTGGGGATGCAACTGCTGGGTCCTAACAGCAGACAGGAAGTATCTATAAAGGACGCCCGCTATTTTTCTTCAGAACTCAGTTCCTATAGACTAAGAATACATTCTCAATTAACAAACACAATTTTGTTCCTCCTCTGCTGACTCCTATAATATAGTTTTCTCTATTCTTTCAATTTTCCTTTCCCCATTCCTTCATTTTTTATAAAATAACTGGTGTATGGGCATAGACTTTTTTTTATTAACTAAATAGCAAATGATTTTATGTTTTGATGGACCTCGAATGGAGAAGAAATGGAGGAGGTGCTTCGTCTGTGAAAACACACCCTCTTCTCCCTTAGTCACATAGTCAATAAGTTCTCATCTTTTTAGTCCAGTGAATTATAATGCTTTTTTTTTTGAGACAGGGTCTCAGGTGAATTCATTGTTTTAACAACAAAACAGTTTTAAAATCACTTTGTATTTTGTTTAGCTGGAGGAGTTTAATGTGTTTTTTTTTTCTTATCATTGTGTAAAAACTAAAGACAGTTTTATAACTTTTCTGCACATAGCCGTTTTTTTTGTAGAGACTTCAATCTTAAGTGGGGGTAAATTAACAGTGGTTTTGGACTAGACCTCGTTTGAATCCTCACTGGGCTCCTTGTGTGACCTACAGACGTTACTTAACTCTCTAACTTCAGTTATTGCACCAGTAAATTGTGAATAAAAATACCTTTTCCATGGGGCTATTGGGGGAACAAGAAAGTACATGAAATCCTATGTGAGAGAGAGAGAGAGAGACAGAGACAGAGAAAGGTTCCAAGTCCCATGGTTCCGGGTCAGGTAGTATTACTTTTCTGATGAACCTGAAACCCGAGAGGGTTCAGACTGGAAAAGGGAGGACAAAGTGGGAAAAATGACTGAGGAAATGGACACAGTTTGGGCTCTGAAAAGGTGTCCAGGGCTTGGGAAAATAAGAAGGGGCAGCAGATGGCCGCGCCCAGAAACACTTCCAGGGTCTGCCCGGGGCTGGCTCCCCAGAACCTGCACTGGAGAGAAAACCCTCGGTTCCCCAGTAAAAATGTATACGAAGGTCAGTCAGGCCCGCGAGCCAGCCTGCCTGCTGCTCCCGATCCTCCTGGCCCGCGTGTCCTGCGGGAGACGTTGGGCGTGGCGGCTCCCGCTGGTCGCATCCCACAGGCGCTGGGGCTTCGAGGTGGGCAGGGAGGTGCGCAGGGCGGAGGCCCGGCGAAATCGCAACTGCGCTGGGGCACCTGAGGGTGCCTAGCTGAACGGCCACCCTTCTTGGTGGCTGATTCGCTCGGCCGGAAGGCGGACTCTGGAGCGACCTCGGGCGGGAGGCTGGGCTTGACCTTGACCTCCGGGCTGCGGCTGCCTCCAACCCGCTGCGCGGCGACCGCGCGCGCTCCGCGCCCTCCAGATCCAGCCCGGGTTTTACAGCGGCGCACCGGGCTTCGGGTGCTTATTCCCCGCCTGTCGCCCTCTGCAGCAGATCGCCGCCCAAGATCATGGTGCTGGACCAGCTGTGGACCGCGCTGTCCGGAGCCTCCGGGGCTGCCGTCGCCTGCTGCTTCGTGGCGGCGGCGGTGGTCCTGCAGTGGTCTGGGCGCCGGACAGCGCGCGGCGCGGGGATCCGGGCGCGGCAGAGGCAGCGAGCGGCCCTGGAGACCATGGATAAGGCGGCGCAGCGCTTCCGGCTGCAGGTGACTGCTGGGGACTTGGTGGGCTCAGCTGGGGTCCTGACGCGCTCAGGGCAGGTGCGCGTGCGGCGCAGGGGGTGACTCTGCGGAGCCTTTTCCCGAGGAACCGACGCGAAGCGAAAGGCTCGGGCAGGTCCGTGCAGGGCCTCCGCCGCGCTGGGTCAAAGGGGAGTTTTGCTTGAGCGTCGAGAATCCTGATTACTGACTGTTAGCCCCTAAAGCGAAACATGAGAGCCAATAGGATGTTAGAATTTCGGACTTTGGAAACCTGAGCAATAGTCTGCGGCATCTGGAGAGCTTAGAGTTTAGGCTCCCTATTTTATGCGAGGAGCTGGAGCTGGAGCTGGAGGGGGCTGGAAAGAAACCACGTGCGTGGGGAGTTACTGGCAAAGCTGATTTAGAATGGAAATCTTCCCAGCTTCTGCCACCCAGGCTGCTATGTCCAAATCCAGGCAACGTTTTTCACCAACCGATTTACTTCCAGCGGTTCCCTGGGAAATCTGACAAGCTTTGCTGTGTCTCCATCATCTCAGTGTATTTGGGGACTGGGGCCAGGTGGGCTGAGGGAGGAGAGTGGCGTGGAGAACTGGAGGCTTTTCCCTTCAGATGTGTGAAACACCGGCCCAGGCGGGAGTTCAAAATGCTGAAGTCTCGGAGATGATCTGTGAATTCGATCTGGGAAGAGGCCCCAGGTGTCTGGGCATGCAGCAAGACCCCAACTGCATTGGAGAGAGATTGGGCCTTGGATATAAGACCCAGCACGTGTCTCTTGTGAAACCGGGTGAAATGTTGGTTGTAACTAATTTGAATTTATCCCACACCACCCCCAAGGCTAGGATGTGTCGTATTTACTTTATTTATTGAAGTAGAAGTGTATCTGGGTTCCAGGCTCCACTCATCAAGTTGGCCAAAAAGCCTGCCGTCAGTCACTGTTAGATTCTCTACCTGGATTGGGAGGACCCTGGGCTTCAAACTGGCCACCTTCTCCTCTGCCTGAGTCCCGGGCCCAGCATGTGGTCTTTGTCTGAGATCTGGAGGTGCCCCTCTGAAGGGTTGTTTGAGCAGGGGAAGAAAACTTGCTGAATTGGTATATCTTTACTTAGAAATTGAGGTTTGATATGCAAAGCAAAATGAAACCGAAACATGCCAGAAATGAGAATTTTCTTATTCACATATATATAAACATGTATATTAACATATATATTATATATTAACATATAATATATATTTTATATATAACATATATTAAAGTAAAGTAGTAAAAATTGTAGAAAGAATAATTTGAGAATATAATTACCACTGCAGCAAAACAACACCATAACGTCAGACAGATTATAGCACGGAGGGTCTAGCTTGTCCTCACTCTAGCAAACATCACCACCGATATGTTGCAACTACGGGTTAAAAAACAACATGGAGGGCCTCAGCTCATCCTCAGAGCAGGGTTCCGTCTAGCATGCTCACACCTTCGGTTCCTTTTTCCTCTTATATAGCCTCTCCAGGAAAAAAAAAAAACCCAGCAGGCTGTTACTAGTCACTTCCGGGTCTCTGGAGGGGGACCAGTCCCTCCCTGAAGTGTGTGACTCTTGTATATGTATAGTCAGAGGGGGAGGGGTCATTTTCCCCACTGAATACACATTCTAGGGCACCTGAGTCCTTTTCCAAGTTTGTCGGGGTCTGCGAACTCTCCAATACAATAACCTTTACAAGGGTCTTTGTGAGGATCCTGGGATCCTGATTCTGCCTGGAGACTCAACAATTTGCTCTTGTCCTGGGCAGCCAGGTGAGTTCTGCTAGTCCCCCACTCAACATGCGGACACAGGAGTCTGACCACAGGGCTTCTGGCTGTAGGCAGGAATCCACTAGTAACAAGGAATCCACTGCAGGGGAGGAGAGTATGATAGGTAGAAAAGGTAGTTAGACATGTGGTGGGCAGATAGACCGGACTGGCCTTTGAAAAGCTTGCAGGAGAGGAGACTCTTACCAAAGGTCAGCGCCACCGAAGAAGAAGACTACCCTTTCCATAGCGGTGATTGATAGGCCTCACTCTCCTTTTTGGAATGGAGGATCAAGATCCAGATCCACACCCTCCCCAAGAATGCAGTGATTGCAAATTCTCTGGGGTAGAGGGCCAGGACTTTTACCCACCTGGAAAAAAAGTCTCCTGACAAAAAAAATCCCTATGTAACTTGATTCCTCATTGGACCCCATTTGATCAGTATTGCTTAAGCAGCTATACTTGTTATAATCCCATTGATTGATTATAGTCTATCCACCTTTAAGCCTCCACTTTAAACCTACCTCACCTCATGGCTTTGTTCCATAGAAGCCCTCTGAAAAGTGAGGTGGATGGGTTACCCACCTTTCCGGGTTCTCCCTTCTGCCTCTCCTTAGGCAGAAGCTTTCTTTCTTAATAAAATTTTCTTACTCAAACCTCTGTCGTTCCTAAAATTCGTTCTTGTATCAATAGGAAGCTAAGTCTTCCTACCTTTCACCTTTCACTTCTGCCCTTTTAGTCTACTTATTTTTTGAAAGAACTGAATTTTCCAGGATAGAAATTATGGCTTTAAAAATATGAAATTATGTCTTTGTTTATGTATCTTCCCTGGAGTAAGAGGCCTGACTTTATGTGCCTAAACTTGGCTTTTTCAAGGAGACTAAATTATCTTTTGCTCTTGTAGTGATTGGAAACCAAAGGGGGAAGCAGCTGGGAGCCTTTGTGGTTTGGGACCATCAGCAAAGGGGTGGCTGTCTTTTTTGTTTTGTTTTTGTCTTGAGCAGGGGTCTTGTCATGTTGTCTCGAATAATCTCCCACTCATAGGCTCAAGGGATCTTCCCTCAGCCTCCCGAGTGGCTGAGGTGTGTGCCATGGTGCCTGGCTAAGTCTTGATGACGTAGCTCTGTAGGTGTTGAGGGGTCAGTAGGAGGAGGTAGCCCAGTCTGGCTGAATTCAACCCAGCCTTGCGTAGAAAAGGACTGCTGGGAAAAGCAGGCTGTGGGCCCAGGAGCTACGGCTGTTTGTTGTAGTCTACTCGCACCTGCCCCATGCTGAGTGACCCTAGCTGTGCGCTGAGGAGGACACCATCTGCACGGGGAGGGAGGCACCGATGTACCCCTGGATCAGCCCCCGGAGTCCCTAAATAGGTCACCTCTCCAGCCCCTGGAGCAGCTCTAAGGAAACGGTGTTGGTGGAAATGAAAAAAACAAAAATTTATTTCCACCACCTGCCCTTGAGTTCTGATGAGTTTTCCAGACAGAAGAGAGGCGGCACTGAGAGTGCCAGGGTTGGGAGAGGTGCCCACTGGATAGACCCTGTGCCTGCACATAGGAGGTTCAGCTGCACCCCGAAGGCTCCTCCCACCTCACACATCTGCTCAGCAGAAGCCCCTGGTCCTCAGATGCCACTTCCTTTAGGTGGCTCCACCTGTGGTTCCGTCTCCAAGCCTACCTTGTTCACTGCCCTGAAATGAGTTAGGAGGTGAGCTGAAGCAGTGTGGTCTGCGCTTGAGGGGCTGTCAGCCCTCTGTCAGCCCTCTGTCAAATGGAGGTGATTTTTTTTTTTTTTTTTTTTGAGGCGGGGTCTCTTGGTGCTGTTCAGGCTGAACTTGAGCACACTGTGTAGCCCAGGCTGGCTTTAAACTTGCAATGATCCTTCTGCTTTAGTCTCACAAGTGCTTGGATTACAAGGGTACGTCGCCCACACCTGTCCTGCAGGTGATATTTTGAAAGAGAACAAAAATAGTAATAAAAATAATGAGGGATAAGAAAAGTGGGTGTGTTGAGTGATTCCAGCACTTGGAAGGCTAAGGAAGGAGGATTACAAGTTTGAGGCCAACACGCTGTCTCAGTAAGTAAGTAAATAAATACTTTTTTTTTTTGGAAACAAGATCTTTGTAGTTCAGCTTGGCCCTGAGCTCACTATGTAGCCCAGGCTAGTCTTGAAGTCAAGGCAGTCCTCCTGCCTGGGATTACAAGCGTTAGCCGCCATGCCCGGTATTGTTGTTTGTGGTTACCAGGGATTGAACTAGGGACCTTATGCTTGCAAGGCAGGCACTGGAACCACTGAGCTAAATCCCCAGCCCAATAAGTAAATTTTTAAAAAGGATTGGAGCTCTATAGCTTAGTGGTAGAGCACTCCTGGGTTCTATCCCCAGTATCCTACCCTCCCCAAAGATGGGTGTACTGGCTCATTCTTGAAAATTTGGCCTTACAGAGTGGCCACTCCGTCACTTAGAGGTTATCAATCAGCAAGTGTCTGCATTCTCCACAAGAATATCCTTTGCCCCCCACAAACTCGCCCTGGAGGGTCAGTCTTCCCTTGTTGCTTCATGAAAAAAAGAACAGCCCATCTCCCTGATACTACTTGACTTAAAATGGCTGTTAGCAACAGTGTTGTCAGCTGTCAAAAAGGAAGTTGTGTGCTGAGAAAAAGGGTGCGGCTGATAACTTTTCTGTGGACAGAAGTGGGTGCCTTGTGGTTAGTTTAGGTGGAAGGAGATGGGGAACACACCGCTCCTGGTAATTCTCAAACAGTGGTGGGCTCTCAGCTGATTTAAAGTTTCTTTTCCATAGTTTAAGCCCTTAACATTTTTGTTGTGATTCTATTTTTTTTAGGTTTTTTGAGACAGAGTCTCGTTTTTGTGGTTCAGGCTGGCCCTGAGCTCAGCCTCCAACTCACATCACAGCAATCCTCCTGCCTCTGCCTCCTGAGTGCTGGGATTACAGGCGTGAGCCACCACGCCCGGCACTGTGGTATGTGGTACTGGTGGCTGCTGGGCGTGAGTCTCCACACCCAGTATTGTATGTGGTTACCAGGGATCAAACCTGGGCTCTTGTGCTTGCAAGACAGGCGCCAGAACCACTGAGCTAACTCCCTGGGCCCCGTGATTTTTTGTTGTTGTTCTTTGGTATTGTTCCATCTCATGGCCTACTGGTTTGCTTTTGGTGACCTAGAAGTCTGGGGGTGAGGTGTATCTTATTTAAATGTCTTCTCATTTTCTATTTTTAAAAATTTTAATTTCTAAGTTGATGCTTATAAATTGCTTATAACAAGTATTGCTAGTGGTCAGAAGCCGTGGGAAATGACTGCTTCTCAGAAGTGTTTTCCAGGTGCAGGTGATTATTGGGTTTTGCACCTGATGCTCTCAGTTTATTGAGGAAAAGAAATTCCTGCCTTTTTGGCTGAGCTGCCAGTTCTTTGGCCCTGGCCTGTGTTTTTTGGTATTATTTTCAGTACAGAGTGATCCTACTTATACACAGAGTACTGCCCTCTCATCTCCCGATGAAGATTATATACAAGTGCACTGTTCTCTTTTTAAAACCGCCTAGCTGGGTGCACACCTGTGATCCATCCCGGCATGCAAGAGGCTGAGGCGGGAGAGTTGTCACAAATGTGAGGCCAGCCTGGGATACATGGCAAGACCTTGTCTCAAGAAACTGAAAAAATAGTCATCACAGCTTGTTATTTACTAGGCTGTAGTTGATGCTGTTGTTTTGTTAATCGTACTACTTTAGCCAAGGTGATATAATTGTGCTCATCCTTCATTCTTCCAGGAATTCCAAGAGTGAGATTGGCTAAGAGTCTTAAAAAGAAAAAAACAAATAAACAGAAACCCTGAAAGACTATAGGCTGTGGGAAACCAGGGAAGGGAATGTAACTAGAACGTTTGCATTAAATTCTAGTCTTCTGTGAGTTGACAGCACATGGTGAAAAAAATTAATAATTAGGCAGAGATGAGACTTAGAGAACCTGAGCTTGGGCCTGATCCATGCTACTGTGGGCAGCAAGACCTGGGACCCCAGCCTGCCACACCTTTGATTATCCCAGATCCAAGCTGGCTACACTTTTCATTTTTATACATTCTAAAAGACCGGGGAGGCCAACAGTAGTCCTAGAGAGGTTATGTAGATGAAGATCCTGCAGGGCAGGGCCGATGTCAGCAACAGTCCTTGAGAAGTTAGGCAGATCCCAGGGCCATTCTGTCCTGAAGCATCCAGCATGTGGGACCACTGAGTTCCTGTTGCTACCAGAGGTGAAGACAAGAGTTAAGTCCAAAGTCCATCTGCAGGCAGGAAGACCTGGTTAATTTTAATCCTCTAATTATTTCTTCCAAACAGGATTGTTCCCAACAATAGGCCAGTGCCAAAGAACTGTCAGCTTGACCAAACAGGCAGGAACATTTCCTCTCGTTCTGTTCCGGGGTGATGTGGGTGCTGGTGGTGCAGCAGGGTGAGGTGTCTAACAGTTGCAGGAGGTCTGCAGTGTCTTTGGAATGTGCTTTGGAGCCTGCGGTTGACATGATGATTGTTTGGGGAGAAGAGAGGTCAGGTTGGGCCTTGCACAGTCTGGGCCTAGCAGGAAGCACAGATCAGGGGACAGGGCCTTGTGCATCCCCAGAGGAAGAGCTAGATGCGGTCTGGTCTAGAGGTGGCCATTTCCCAAGCTACTTGGATGGTGTGGTGACTGATAGGAATGCAGGTGAGAGGGAGAGGGAGGAGCTGGAAAGACAGGAATTTCCCACCTGAACTCTCGGATGGATGGATGGCGGTGCTTTGTGTGAATAAAAGTACAGGCGCATGGTGGTAGCTGGAGGGGACAGGATGAGAATGGACAGATGACACACGGGGGCCAGGACAAGAGAGGCCCTGTGAGCCGGTGTGGAGCTGCATGGAGGGTGGTGGCCTGGGGGGAGTGGAGGATCTGGGGGGAGTCAGGCGCATGTGGAGGCAGCCTGGGAGAGAGGAAGGCATGCCTTCCCCGGCGTTTGGGGGACCTTGAGGAGCCTTGTGTCTTCCTGTGTCGGGCTCTCTCCTGTCCTTTGGATCAGCTGAAATGACACTTCTTCAGACGCGCCTGCCATTCAGGTCTGAACTCTTCCACTATGCCCCGTGTATCTACTGTCTCATGGTTTCCTCTCCTACTCCCCCTATTCTTTCTCCTCCTCCAGCAACAAACCCAGCTGTGCTGGAGGGGTTGGGTGATCAGCTGCAAGTGGACAGCTACTGGGCAGCCTTGCGGGTGGACAGAGCGCTGCCCTTTGCCCTGTGGTCCTCAGCAAGGCACTTCCTCTCTCTGATCCTCGGTTTCTTGTTTCGTTTGTTTTCTGTGGTAGGGGGATTGAACTCAGGACCTTGCGCTTGCCAGGAAGGCGTGGTGAGCCTTGGTTTCTTTATGTACAATGAAAAGGCTAGTAAGATGGGATCAAAACAAGGGAGGAGGGCTGAGAGCACCCTCTCAGTGCTCTAGTCCTTTGCTTCTTGTAACCCTTGTCTCCAGCATGGCGGGAGAGCTCAGAGCACTGGGGCTTCAGGCCTGCCACTCTGAGACAGCTTGGGCTTGCTCCTTGCCCTCCACCCTTGTAGTAGGGTTTAGCACTTGGCACTGATGCAAGGGGATCAGGAGTTTGAAGCAAGTCAACATAGCGTCATTCTGTCTCAAACAAAACAAAATAAAATCTGAAAACAACAACGGGCTCCAGCAGGATGCTTGGGGCGAGCAGTCAGCAGCAGGTGGGGGTGGGAGTGAGTCGTGATGTGTGCAGTGATCAGCTGGGCATGGTCCCCTCTGGACTTGTCCCTACCGGATCCCAGAGGGGACATGTGCGCTGTCTGGAGACAGCAGGGGTCTCCCAAGGCATCCTCCTGTCCGGTGTCGCAGCTTTGCGTGGCCCTACCCGTCACAGATGGAATCTGGCAGTGAGCATCTGCTTGAGTACTAGGGGGACTAAGGGGTGGCTCTGTGCATCTGCGGCGGACACACGGGGGACTGACCTGAGTGTCTCCCCTGCAGAACCCTGACCTGGACTCGGAGGCACTGCTGGCCCTGCCCCTGCTTGAACTGGTGGAGAAGTTACAGAGTGGGGAGCTGTCCCCCGAGGCTGCGCTCTTCACCTATGTTGGAAAGGTGAGTAGGCCAGGGCTCTCGCCTCCACCCAACCTCTGCACAGGCTGTGAGGAAAACCTGGGCTAGAGTTGGTTTGCTGAGGACCTTGTTGGGACCACGATGCCAGGGGCTGCCAGGAGGAGAGGAGCTAGAGTGCTCCGTGTGTGAGTGACACTGGCCATGTGGTCTTTTTTTTTTTTTGAGACAGGATCTTGCTTTGTAGTTCAGGCTGGCATGAGCTCAGCTTCCAACTCACATCACAGCAATCCTCCTGCCTCTGCCTCCCGAGTGCTGGGATGACAGGCGTGAGCCACCACGCCCGGCACTGTGGTATGTGGTACTGGTTGCTGCTGGGTGTGAGTCTCCACACCCAGTATTGTATGTGGTTACCAGGGATCGAACGGGGCCCTTGCGCTTGCAAGACAGGTGCTGTGCACACTGAGCTAAATCCCTGGCCCTGGCCATGTGGTCTTAGTAAGAAACCAGCTTTTCGCCAGACTTTTTTCTCCTTCCTGCCCCCACCTCCCTGGTCACCAAGTCTGATCTTTTCCCATTTCTGTCTCTTTCCAGTGCCCCCCTTGCCCCATCCCCTGTCAGCCATCCCATCCCTTACCACCGTCTCCCTCCATGCCCAGCAGTAGCCTGGGCCAGGCACCCTCTCAGTGCTCTAGTCCTTTGATTCTTGTAACCCTTGTCTCCAGCATGGCGGGAGAGCTCAGAGCACTGGGGCTTCAGGCCTGCCACTCTGAGACAGCTTGGGCTTGCTCCTTGCCCTCCACCCTGCCCCTCAGAGGGGCACTCATCCCCAGCACAGCCGCAGGAAGCAGCCCGACCAGGGAGCACAGCTGCCCTGTCTGCGTGCTCTCTGCTGCCCACGCCGTCTCCACAGCACACGTGGGCTTCTTCTCTTGCCCAGTGTGGGCTCTGTGCACAGAACTTTCCTTATCCCCGCACTATTGGGAGTGAACCCAGGGCCTCCGTGCTGATCTCTGTTCCCAACCACGTCTCTCTATTCCTTCTTTGATTCTTACTTTGATTTTCTTTCCTTCTTTCTATCAGTCTTTCTTTCCTTTGTTTTTTTTGAGACTAGACCAAGTTGCTAAACAGCCCAGGCTAGCCTTGAACTTGTGATCCTCCTGCCTCATCTTCCCAGAGTGTTGGGATTACCAGGCATGTAATCATACCTGGCTCTTACTTGTCTTTTTTTTTGTTTTGAGATAGGGTCTCACTTTGTAGTTCAGGCTGGCCCTGAGCTCACCATGTAGCCCAGGTGAGCCTGGAACTCACAGCAGTCCTCCTGCCTCTGCCTCCCGAGTGCTGAGTTTACAGGCGTGAGCCACCACGCCCTGCATTTGTCTTTGAATTTAGTGCTGAACACATTGCCTTTCACTCAGGGGATACTGGAGAAATATGTAGAAAAAGAAAAGGAGGGTTGAATTGTGTTGAGTGTGACTTGTGTATGATTGTGGGTGTAGCCACTAAGCAGGTAAGTGTCGGGATGAGGGGTGTGTAGGTTAGAGACTGCACCATGAGAGCGAGCACCAGACAGTTGTCACTCTAAAGGACATAGAGTCCGAGCCAGTGGTAGTGCTTCTTCCCTATCAAGGTCCTGGAAAGGCTGTTGCTCTTCTCAGGAAAGCGGATTTTGATTATACATGGGGTCCTCCCTTCCTGCCTTGGGTGGCCTAGGGACAGATGTTACATAATCCTGACTGTGCCCGCCCAGCCCACTCCCAGGGAGTCATTGGGCTCCACATAGCTGGAGCTGGCTCCTGTGCCTTACCCTGTGGACCCTGGTGCTGTGATTGGAAAGATAAACAGATACCAGGATTTTTGTCAAGTCCTTAGTCCTTCACTGCAGTGTAACTTGATCATCAGACACAAGAGTTTCTGGGAGAGTGGGCTATGGCTGGGCAGGTGTGGTCAGGCAGGGGGCAGAGGAAAGAGTACTGGGCTCTAGGGGGCTGGGTATGGATCTCGTCTCTGGTTCCTATCTGCCTCATTGGGCAGAGAATTGACTCAGCAGAGTGGGGGAGTAGCCAGTATCATCTTCCTCTCAGCTCATCCCTTTTAGGAGGGAGTCTAAGGAGAGTATCTTTCTTTTCTGAGTCAGAGCCTTAGTTTGTAGTTTAGGTTGGCCATGAACTCACTAGTAGCCCAGGTTGGCCTCAGACTCACAGGTATCCTTGTGCCTCAGCCTCCCAGTGCTAGGATTTCAGGCATGCACCACCACGCCCAGCTGAAAGGTAGTGTCTTGCTCCTTTGACCACACTGGTAGTACCCTGGTCATCAGATCTCTCTCTGTCTGTTTCTGTCTCTCTCTTATTTTGGGGTTGAAGGCCAAATAACCAGGGTGAGTCTGAGGCCAAATGTCTCTTGTGAGGTGAGTGTGGGTTGCTACATAGTTCTGTCTCTGGGCTGTGTTGCTGGTCACCCTTTTCCTGAGTGTACTTTAAAAAGCTAACTTTAGCCAGGCTCAGGCCTGTAATCGTAGTACTCGGGAGGCAGAGGCAGGAAGATTGCTATGAGTTCAAGACTAGCCTGGACTACATAGTGAGTTCAGGGCCAGCCTGAACTACAAAGTAAGACCCTGTCTCAAAAAATGAAAAAAAAAAAAAAAAGCTAACTTTATGCATTTTAGTACAGTAAGTCCCTGACTTACAAGATAAGTTGGATTTGTTTGTCATACAATTTCGACGTATCTATCTATAACATCTATTGCTTTGTGTTTCCTCCACATCACCACTGCTTTGCCTGTTGCTACTGGACATCCAGGGCTCTTACTGAACACTGTCCTACTGTGCACTGTCACAGCATACAGTCAGCACACGGCAACACAGCTGTGACAGTGTCTGGCAGACGTGAGCGTCTTCTGTGATTTGGTCACATTTATGAATGATTTTTTTTGTTTCTCTTTTTTTGAGACAGGGTATCACTCTGTAGTCAGGCTGGCCTTGAACTCACTATGTAGTTCAGGCTGGCCTCAAACTCGTGGGCAATCCTCCTGCCTCTGCCTCCCACATGCTGGGATTACAGGCATACGCCACCATGTCTAGCTATCTGTGAATGTTTGGAATGTGAGGTTCGTTCACAGATGTGAAAGTCTGCAACCTGAGTGTTCATGAGTTGGGGACTTAGTGCACAGTAGAAAAGAAAAAAAGTCCAGCTTCGCTCTGTCTTGTGTCCATCTCCCGCTTACCAGGCCTGGGAAGTGAACAAAGGGACCAACTGTGTAACCTCCTATCTGGCTGACTGTGAGACCCAGCTGCGCCAGGCCCCAAGGCAAGGCCTGCTCTACGGTGTCCCCGTGAGCCTCAAGGAGTGCTTTAAATACAAGGTACACATTTCCCTGGTGCCAGCCTTCCCCACTCCTTCCCCACAGCCGGCTCTGCATCCTGGGTAGCTTAGGTCCTGCAGAGAAAGTGTGATGTCCAGGAGTCCTGAGAAGGACCATGGGTGTGCCCGGCCTTGGCCAGTGTGACGTGGTGGGAGTGGGCCTCTCTTGACTCCTCTGCTGTGTTTTCCCATTGCTCACCCTCTTTCTTAGGGCCAGAACTCGACGCTGGGCTTGAGCGTGAATGAAGGGGTGGCAGCCGAGGACGACAGCGTGGTGGTGCAGGTGCTGAAGTTGCAGGGCGCTGTGCCCTTCGTGCACACCAATGTCCCGCAGTCCATGTTCAGGTGGGGCCTCGGCAAGGTGTGGGCTGGGGTGGTTGGGACGTAGGTGCCAGCCTAGCCCTTGCTGAGCTGCTCCTGCTTCCTCCAGCTATGACTGCAGTAACCCCCTCTTTGGCCAGACCAAGAACCCGTGGAAGTCCTCGAAGAGCCCCGGTGGCTCCTCAGGGGGCGAAGGGGCCCTCATTGGGTCTGGAGGCTCCCCCCTGGGCCTGGGCACCGACATTGGAGGCAGCATCCGTTTCCCTTCTGCCTTCTGTGGCATCTGTGGCCTCAAGCCGACTGGGAACCGCCTCAGGTACAGAGGGTACAGGAGCTGCAGGGCCCCTGTGTGATCCTGGCCCAGCTCCTGGCCTCCCAGGCCCCAGTGGGATTTGTTCACTGGAGTCTCACAGGGCAGCGCTATTCCCATCGGGATCCACACAGGGCTCCCAGTGTCCGGTGGGGGCAGTTCAGAGCTGCTCCAGGGTTTCCGGGCAGGCAGAGGGGAGCCGTTTCCTGTTTCCAACACGTATGTTTCTTATACAGCAAGAATGGCCTGAAGGGCTGTGTCCATGGACAGGTGGCAGGTAAGGTCTGTGGTTCCCTCAGGGCCTTGGACAAGGGAGGGATCAGCCTGATCTACCTGTGCCTTTGCTTCTCTGGGGGTCAGTGCCTGGCCATGAGCCGCTCAAGGTCCGATTTCCGACCTCATTGTGGTGTTCACAAGGAGGAGCCCATTGGGGTCAGGTGACCAGAGCCCATTGGGGTAAGGTGACCCCCCTTTCCTGCCCTCCCTGCCCCACAGTGCAGCTCTCTGTCGGCCCCATCGCTCGGGATGTGGAGAGCCTGGCCCTGTGTCTCCGAGCACTTCTGTGTGAGGACATGTTTCGCCTGGACCCCACTGTGCCACCTCTGCCCTTCAGGGAGGAGGTGAGTGGGGCTGGGGGTGGGTCAGGTGTTGAACTCCTGAGCCAAGTTGTGGGCAAACCTCAGAAACCCTTCTCCCCCACCAAAAAGCTGCCCTAGGGTCTGAGGCCAAGGTCAGCTGCTATTTCTGAGATGGTCATTAGGTGGCACCCAAGGACACATTTAGAAATCTCCAGGCTTTCCAGCCAGAAAACTCTTGCACCTGGACTGTATTTGACCATCAGTAAATAGTAATTTGGGATATGGTGCTCCTGTCCGTATCC
This sequence comes from Petromus typicus, assembly GCA_004026965.1. Classification (NCBI taxonomy): domain Eukaryota; kingdom Metazoa; phylum Chordata; class Mammalia; order Rodentia; family Petromuridae; genus Petromus; species Petromus typicus. The sequence goes on from PVIR01019466.1 coordinate 20,411, forward strand.
CCACAAGTCAGATGCTTCGCACATACTGACCCAAAGGGAGCTGTGCTGGCTCCCAGAGTATCACCAGGACAGCCATCGATCCGAGCTACCTTACTCCTCTCTGAGTGGCCCCACCTTCCCAGAGCCTCCGCAGTCTGGTTAGGCAGGGATGGTGCGGAGTGTGCCCTTCAACATGGGGCCTGCATGACCCTGGATAAGGGGGTGACCTGATGGTTAGGACTGGCACTCACCAGCTGAGGATCCTGAGGGGACAGGGTCAGAGTGTAGTCGATGAAGGCTGTTCAGATGTGTGGACTTGCGAACAGAGGGTGTGGGGGTAATCGGATGGACTGACTTCCCGTCAGTGTGGACTTGAGCTGACGTGAGCTCAGTTTCTCAGCAGTCTGATGCTGCTCTCTCCTGTGTGGGCCTCTTGTCCTGAGGGGCAGTGGGGAGAACACTAGCCTTGGTGTTTCCTGGGGATGGCGCAGGGGGGCAGGTCTGGGCCAGTCTGTGGAGGCTGCACTCCCCAGCAGGCAGGTTCAGACCACTGCACCTGAACTCTTCTTGAGAGGGAGGAGAGGAGACCCTGCCTCGAGGTCTGGGAACCAGGGGAGGTGATGGAGAGGCTTGGCCCTGGAGTCCGGATGCTCCGGTGCAAGCCTGCTCCTGCCTCTATGCACGGGGAGCTTGGGCGAGCCTCGTCCCACTCTCTAGACCTTGAGCCTCAGTTTCCTCCTGTCGCCAGTAGGACTCTTCATCTCTGCTCTGTGCCTCTGAGATGTTATGAAGGTGTTTGGTGACAGGGTCGTCTGTGGCAGGGGCTGGCTTGGCAGATGGTCTCTTTTCAGGGTGCATGGGGCCAGCGAGATCCAAGCCGCCGCTGAGTAGCTTCTATCACGCCTCTGCTTATGTTTTCCTCTCTGGAATTTCCTGTCCTTGCCCTGATCCTGCCTTCTGTGTTGATTCCTAGGTCTACAGAAGCTCTCGGCCCCTACGTGTAGGATACTATGAAACTGACAACTATACCATGCCCAGCCCAGCCATGAAGCGGGCCCTGCTGGAGACTAAGCAAAGCCTAGAGGCTGCTGGCCACACGGTATGGTTGCCGGATCCCAGAGTCCGGATCTCTCTGCCAGGGAGCCACCCCCTCCGGGGCTCTCTGATTCTGATTATTTTGTTGTTAGTGATGAGAACTGTGGCCCTGTGGGAAGAGCAGCCTGAGGGTTGACCAGGAGAGTGGGGCGAGTAGGGGATGGAGAACCCAGCGCGTGCTGAGTGCTGCTCGCCGGCCATGAAGAGCAGTGAGCAGCAGTCCAGAGGTTCCGGGGACCTGGGATAGTGGGCCAGTGTTTAGTCTGCTCATCTGAGACAGCCTTACCTGTGGCTTCTCACGAGGGCTATTTCCCGGGTGACTGGAAAGGCTGCCTTTGTGGTTCTTGTGAGGAGAGCCATGTGGGCAAGGCGGCCCAGCTCCTCTTCAGGCTGCAGGGCAGCATGTGGGTCCCTGGAACAAGGCGTGCTAAGGCTAGTATCTTCTACCTTCCATCCCTGCAGCTGGTTCCCTTCCTGCCAAGAAACATTCCCTATGTTCTAGAGACCCTGTCTGCAGGGGGGCTGTTCAGTGATGGTGGTCACAGCTTCCTCCAGAACTTGTGAGTGCTTCAAGGTTTGAGCTCTATGGTGGGATCAGACCTAGAGAAAGCAGTTGGGCCTTTTGACCCCCAGGACAGGCTCAGACACATTCATAGAGGTCTGTAGCTTTCTGGGAAGGAAACCTGCTGTCCCTCCAATTGTGCAGGTTGAATCTAGAGCCATCTTGCCAGGGAGATTGGAGATGTGCGTGCCCGCAGAAGGCTGATAGTATATCTGCCCCTTCTAAGCCAAGTTTTTTGTGGGTGGGAGGTGGCCAGGAGCTGTCTGGGAAAGATCAGCAGCAAGGACAGCATTGGGGCAGGTGGACTGGGCTAAGTAAGCTGGACAAGACTCACTTGAAGAAATATGCAGCCAAGCTACTGTTCCAAGGAGATGGTTCTCCTTGGCTGTCTTCCATCATTACAAGGCAGAGGATGGGCTGGGAAGGTGGCTGTGGATCTCACTGAGGGGACACTTGGGCCCTCAGTATTGCTCAGTTAGGGGTTCAGATTGCTCCACCCCCCCTCCCAGCCTCTGGGCCTGGTCCGGACTTTAGCAGGTGCCACCTCTCATTCTGGCCCTGGGATCGAGCCCCGGGATCAGCCACTGGAGACTTGTCTCTGAGATCTTGAGCAGGTCAGAGACAGGTTTCATGAGCAGCCACCCTGGAATGCTCCACGTGAGGCACAGGTTGGCATCAGTCTTGATAAACACAGGCCCTAGTCAGCAGGGAGATATCACCCTGCGTGCCGGTAGCTCTGAGCTAGAACTGTTGCAGATGGGACCCTGAGTCTACCTCGGGGACTCCTGTGGGTGTGGAGAGGACTCCTAGGTGTCCTGTAGAATCAGCAGAGACTAAGCATGTATTGAAGAGAAAAAAATGAAGGGTTGGAGGGCAGCAGTTACTGGAAGCTGGTGAGGAAGGAGGTGGCCAAGGCCACTGATAGAGAACAGGAGTTGCAGCTGGTGGGGAGTGAGCCGGGGGGGGTGGGAGGGGATGGGACAGGACGGGTGCTCCCAGACTGAACCTTTCGCTTCCCAGCAAAGGTGATTTTGTGGACCCTTGTCTGGGTGAACTGATCTTATTTCTGAAGATGCCCATGTGGCTGAGAGGACTGATAGCCTTCCTGCTGAAGCCTCTGGTGAGAACACTAGCTGGGAGGGGCTGGGGAGCCTCTGGGACCCCCTATCCTGTGATACCCTGTGGCCTCTGGCTCTTCCCCGCCTCCCCTTGGCCTCTGCATTTGGACAAGTCTGCATCCCTCTCCGTGACTGTGCCCCTCCCACCTCCTGTACCTAGCAACCTGCTTCCCCAAAGGGGTGGTGTGGCTGGCCAGCTTGAGGCCCCAGGCTGAGCCACTGACCTTGTGTCTGTTCCGGTGCAGTTCCCACGGATAGCAGCCTTCCTCAGGAGCATGAATCCCCGGTGAGAATCCTTCCTGGGCCCAGATGCCCCAAGTCCAGGTGGTTTCAGACAGGAGAAGCCTCGTGGGCAAGAGCTTCTGACACAGAAGTGGCCCAGGCTGGGGACCCTCAAGTGGGACCTTGAAGCTGTCTTAGCGGGGTCCAGGTCTGGCCGTCGAGCAAAGCAACCCATAGGAGGGAGAGGTGGAGAGGAGAAGGCCAGCCTGGCTGGGCCTAGGAGGCAACACTAAGACGTTTTCCCAGCTCAGTGGCCCTGGAGCTGCTGGGCACAGGTGACGGATTTCTGACCTGGACCGAGATGTAGCCATCTTACCTGTCCTCTTGTGGGTCAGGCTGGAAAGAAAGAGCATAAAGCACCTCATTTCCATCCACACATCCTGTGCGCTCGCTCTTCCTTTCATGTCCAGATACTGAGTTTTTGAGAGTCCCAGCCTCTCCTTGGTCCTGAGGTTGGTAAGGAATCGAGCCCGTTTTACTGCGGGCTCTGCTGTGCAGTCACTCAGTGACCCAGCTGAGGTTCCTCTGAAGCCTGGTTGGTCTCATCAGGTCTTTGAACTTTTCATCTGGCTTTGAGCTTCTGCCCTTCAGAGATCCCCAGAGTGGGGAGTATGAGGGGTTTGCTGTGGAAGTGTTGAGAGCAGGGTGTCTAATATTTCTAACTTCCACGGTCATGCCCGTGTTGACCGGTGACATCACTCCTTCTCCGCAGGTCAGCTAGAACTCTCTGGACACTGCAACACCAGATTGAGGTGAGTCTGAGCCCCTGCACTTGAGTAGGTGGGGGGAGGGGAGCTGCCCAGAGCACCTGCCAACAGGGTCTTCTAGCCAATGCTGCTGTTGATCTGCTGGTGTGGCCTGTCACTCCCCCTTGCCCTTGCCCGAACTGCAGATTGGACCCTGTTCTCTGATGCTCTCTTCCCCGGAGCTCACCCTTGGGAGCTAGGTTAGTCTGGGGCTCCTGTCCAGGGCGTTTTTTTTGGTCTTCTGGGGTTGTCTGTGGTCACGCAGACTATAGCTCCACCTTGGCAGGGAGATTTGTGCCCACGCTTTGGGTGGGAGATGGAAGAATGATGGCCCTGAGCAACAGTGCTTCCTGCCTGTCCTGAGACCCTCCATCTCGTCCATAAATGATACAAATAACACAAACAGTGATAACTAAACAAGTGTACTAATAGTAATTTCTGTGTGTTTTCCATTGTCCTCCTTTTCAGGAGCAGAGATAGAAGGGAGGAGCTTGTTAGTTTCTTTTGCAGATAAGCCTGCCAACCTGGTCTGGGAAAATGCCTCAGACTCAGCAGGCTTTTTGTCCCTATTGCGGACCCTATTTTTATTTGTGATGCAAATTACAGGACAGTGAACCCTTGTATAATAAAGCAAGAGATCTGCTGTGGCCTGCTTGGGTGGCTTTCTGTCCTCATTATTGGAGAAGAAAACATATTCAGCAACACCTGGTCCTTTTGTGCCCACCTTCCATATGGATTAATCCTTCCCCTTCCTGGTGTCTTCAAACTGCGTCGTGGCTCAGCTTAGACCCAGGAGCAGGTTCTGGGGCCAGAGTCAACCCAGCCACTGTCCCTGCAATGCAGAGTCCTGGGTGGGCTGGGTCTGAGTGTCTCCTGTGTCGTGCCGGTCCCCTCAGGAGTACCGAAACTCTGTGATTGCTGAGTGGAGGGCGCTGAACCTGGACGTGCTGCTGACCCCCATGCTGGGCCCTGCCCTGGACCTGAACGCGGCAGGCAGGGCCTCAGGTGAGGCCAGCTCTTCAATCTACTCCCCTCATGCCTCCATCTGACCTTGCTGGCTGTGAGTTAAGCCCACATGCCCCTGAACCCCAGGGCAAGTTCCCACCCTTGGGAACTCACCAACTGGCTGGCCGGAGAGAGCGGGGTCACGTGGGGTGCCCTGGGAGCCAGTGAGATCCCTGTCCAGTGTGTACTATTTAAGTTGGGGATCTCAAGTTACAGAGTAGTTTTGGGAGATGGTCTTTGAACCTAAGTGGGATTTGGATGAGCCAAGAAAATAGGAATAGCATTCTAGAAAGTACGTGAGCCAAGGCCCAGGGCAGGTACCAGGGATCTTGCTAGATTTCTGGGCCTGTTATCAGACTTCAGCCTGGGGGAGGGTCTTTCCCTGGTGGGGCAGCAGGGCACCATTTCACAGGCTGGTGACTGAGGCCCAGGATGAACACTCAGCACAGTGGGCTTCCAGCGTTAGTGCAGCTTTTGTGGTGTGTTTTAGGGGCCATCAGCTACACTATCCTTTACAACTGTCTGGATTTCCCTGCGGGAGTGGTGCCAGTCACCACGGTGACCATTGAAGACGAGGCCCAGATGGAACATTATCAGGGTTACTTTGGAGACATCTGGGACAAGGTGCTGCAGAAGGTAAGGCCTGCCCGTCCTCTAACTGGCATCTTTGCGCTTCAGGGCCCCGCTTGCCGCTCTCCTCCAGTGAAGCGCTTCCTCCCCAGACCTGGGCAGGCTTCCGCCTCCTGCCCCATCCTCATGCCCACGTCTCCTGCAGGCCCTGAAGAACAGCGTGGGGCTGCCGGTGGCCGTGCAGTGTGTGGCCTTGCCCTGGCAGGAAGAGCTGTGTCTGCGGTTCATGCGGGAGGTGGAGCGACTGATGACCCCTGAAAAGCAGCCCTCCTGAGGGCCTCCTGCCTACCTGGCCCCAAAGGACCCGGCACCCACATGCCCTGCAGCCCAGGCTAATGGGGCACAAGGCCACTCTGTGGAGAAATGCTCAGCACGGATCAGAGGTCTCCATGTCCCCTCCCCCGAGCCCTTGCCCAAGACAGAGCCCCCAAGTCTGGATCTTGCTCACCTTTCTGCCCTGATCCCCCACCCTATGTGGCAGCCAGCAGTATAACAAGGGGCCAAGGCCACCAAAATCCAGAAATAGTTTCTTGCTGTCGGCTGCTGGAGCTGGAGCCTGTTGAAGGGCTGGTTTAACCTTCCAGAGCCAGTTGGCAAATGTGTCACCATTCTGCTCCAAGATCTCCCTTGGTGTCCACCGCCTGTAGCGTGGACGCAGGCTGTGTCCAGCTCTTCACTGCAGCCCCTCCTCTCTCGCTTGGGCTATGCTCGGCTTTGCTGGATTCTGCCCTTGGTTTTCCCCCTTTGGTTCTCTCTGATGTTATGTCCTTTCTGTTCCTCCTCTACTCCGTCCTCAGAGGCCCAGACCTGGAAGAGTGAGCTCTTTCCTCCCAGCCCCCTGGGGCATCTGTGGTGGGTCTGCTTTCCTGACCATCTCTTCTTGATGGTGGGGACCGTGTTGCTATGGCCAGCACAGGAGAACTGAGGAAGCATCTGAGTTGGACTGCAGGGAATTGAGTGGACACCACTGGGCCTGAGCTGGTGCTGTTGGGTAAAGAGCCCACGGGCCTGGGGGTGGTGGTCAGTGAGCGTGTGACAAGGCAGGGCCATGCTGTCACTCTCAGGACCAGCCAAAGCCTGGACTGCTCTGAGAAGGGTTACTAAAGGAGGACTGGTGTCAGAGGAAGTTCCCCCAAGCCGATATATAGGGGGTGAGGATGTCCCAGGAAGCAGGCGCCATGTGCCCAATGAGCTTGATATCTCAGGCATGTTGAATGGGCACAGGGGAAGCAGAGATGTAGGTGAGGCCAGCTAAGGTGAACTTGGAGGGTCAGGTTAGCAACTTGAATTCTCCTCAAGGATAAAGGAGGCTTGTGAGGGGCCATCTGGGGTCAGTGAGGAGAGAGGACAGAGCAGCAAAGCCTGGAAAAGGGTAAGAACGCTTCCCCTGACCACCAATCTGGGAAAGTGGGGGCAGGTGGAGACCTGTCTGGGAGGGGCAGTGGGGATACAGGTAAGCTGTTTTAACCCAGAGTACCCACTCTGCCCTGTCTCCCATCTCATGTCCTCCTGGACCGAGTTTCCTGGCCGGAGAAGGGTCGGTAGTTTGTGTTGAGCCAGTGGGGTTTCTTGACCACCCTCACAGAGCTCCCCCCACCTGCTCCAGTCCTGGCCTGCCTCTCCTGCTGTGGGTGGATGTTTCAGAGCCCAGTCTCTCAGGGCGAGGTGGCGACTGGCTCCCATCTGGCCTGTCTTACATTTTCTTCCAATCAGATTGCCTTTTCCAGCCTTCCTTCCCCACCATGATTTTCCTGTTTCTCTGGAAGTGCTTTTCTTTCCAGGTTACCTGCTCAGCATTGTCCATGCCCCTACAGAACTGCCCCTGCCTGGGAGGGCCCACACCTCTGGGTGGCTGACTCAAGGGCCCAGCCTGAATTGGGATGCTCAGATTGAGATAAGTTAGTCGTTGCCACGCTTCTCCCTGCTTCCTCACAACTTCCTAACAGCTGCTGGGGTTTCCCCTCATTGTCCCATTAAACCATCTGCCAACTGTGCCAGCTTTCTCCTGCCATTTCTCTTTTCACTACTGATTTCCTCGTCCTTTCAGACCCAAGGCTGAAAAGTGGAGATGCCACCCCTTCCATCTCTCACTGGTGCATTGATTTCAGCCCAACAGCTGTCTTAAGTCTGCGTTTCTCTAGCTGGCCGGCCTTGGCTGGACCCTCCCAGGCTTCCTGTGTGTGGGTTAGGAGTGGTGTTCCCAGCCCCTTGAGATGGGTGATGCCACCTGGGGTGAGGGAGGGCTGTGCAGTTGGCTTTGTAAGCCAGCACCTGCCTGATGCCTGGCACTCAGTGACCACACAGGGAAACCTCACTGAGTCAGGAGAGGGGACTTGTTATCAGGGAGCTTGTTTTGAGCCCTCCAAGTTAATTCCTTGTTGCATCCTCCATAGCAAATTGCCCAGTCACTTCCTGACCCTTTGCTCCTTTTTGCAGTTATCTGCTACCGTGTTGTTGATTAGGGCTCATAAACACAAATAATTATCAGTGTATATTCAGCCTAGAGCTTTCTCCTGGTCTCTAGATCTTCATGATCCTCTTCCTTGTTCTCCGAATCCCACTTGCCCTCCCTTATCTGTCCAATAACTACTGAGTTCCTCCCAAAAATATGTGCAAGGAGACCAATCAAATAGTCCCTGCTTAGCTGGGTATGGTGGTGCATGCCTGCTACCCCAGCCTTGGGAGACTGAGGCAGAGGGATTGCTTTGAGTTCAAAGCGAGCCTAAGGCCAGCCTGAGCTATGTAGCAAGACCTTGTCTCAAAAAAAAAAAGCTGTCATTCCACCAGCAAATGCATAAACAATTCTATCAGCAAAAACGTGTTAGGACTGCAGTGAAGCAGAGTTGGGTAGGGTAACTGGCCAAGAAGGGCAGGACTATAGCATATACCCAGAGCGGGGGCTCCTGTGCCTACAGACCCAGATCCAGTCGAGGCTCTGGCAGTGCAGCTGACAAACAGCAGGGGGACTCCTGAGGAAGCAGCAGACTTATCCATATGTGTCCACAAGGTTGGGCTGGCATGGCTGGGCATTCTCCTGGGGCCCTGCTGGCAGATGTGCCATTGCACTCCCTTCAGAAAACAGCCAGCTGGGCCGTCGTCCCCTGCGCTGTCTCCTGTCAGCTCATCATGTCCATGCACCTCCTCCCCATCGATATTCACGGAGCCTGGGGAGGTCAGGGAATGTTTTTTTGCTGTTATCTCAGTGCTGGGCTCATGGTTTGGTAATATACTTACTTGGGGTAACTGTTGAAATAAACAGAAGCTATTGGAGGTCCCTGAACACCCCCAAACCCCACAGAGATAGGAGCCCTTATCTACCACCCCTATCACTTGCAGTTGTGAGAACAACTGCTGAGCAGCTCTAGGAGTAAAGTGCAGGGATCTAGAGACAAGGCTTGTGGGGAATCTGTAGGTCTTAAAAGGTAGCTCTGGAAGATCCGGAGGGGCTGTTTTAAGCTATGTGACAACTGTTGTGGCTGGCTGGCTGGAATTGGCAGGAGAAGTAGTGGAGCTATGGTATATCAGTATAGCCTTCCAGGGGTGGCAGAGAAGAGGGCAGGAAGACAGGATGTGGACGTATATGGAGACGGAGCTCAAATTGGCATTGCCTGGAGTCTGTGACATGCCCTTTCTGGGCTCTTCACCTGGTAGAGGAGGGCTCAGTGTATCTTGGGGTTCCTCCCTCTGGTTGATGGTGGCGGACTTTCTGGGAGTGCTGAGAATGGGGGTATGGATAATGCCTGAGGGGTGGTCTCCCCATGCTCTGGAGTTCCTGAGTGTCCTCTGCTGTCCCCTGGATGGTGATTGATGGCCCCAGTGGACAGCTTTTGTGCCTGCACTGCTGCGGTTGCTGAGAATGTGTATTAATATTAATTGAGGCTAATTAGTTGGATAAATCAATCCACCCCCAGAGAGCAGCTGCCCCCTGGATGATGAGGAGGAGGCCCGGGCTAATGGGGTTGCTCTGGCAAGTCAGCATGATGGAGAGCATTCCTGTGGGTGGAGGCCCATCTGTGGGCACAGGCGGGCTTAGGCTCCTTCAGTGTGGACGAGGGCCGCTTGCTGAACCTCCTGCTGGGGTTTTATCTGCTTGTCTGGACATGTGCTGCTGGTGTCTCATCGTGTGCCTGTGGTGGGTGTATGCGCCTGGCTGGGTGTGTGTACTATTTGGATTGTGGTATATGTGGCTGGTGTGGGTCTGAGCGTTTGCATCAATATGTACATGTGTGGTCGTGTGTCTAGGGCTGGGGACAGCTGGTTGCGTCTTGGTGTACGTGTACAGGTCTGGGGTATGCAGCGAGCGGGCTAGGTGCCCCAGGGAGTGGGAATGTCTGATTGGCTGGAGGAGTGGAGGGGTTTGGGGCTATCTCCAGCTTTATGGTTGCAGACTTCTTCGTTCTCTGCATTTCATTTCCTTCCCAACGAAGCTACACAAATCTGCCCTCCCAGTTTGATCTCCCTCCATCAGAGATACCTCAAGAGCAGTTTGTCTGGTTTGTCCCAGGGGAGGTAGAAAGCTGGGACATAGGTCACATCCACATAGGGTTCTGTCAGACAAATCCAATTCAATTCAGTTCAGCGAAATTCCACAGGGAACTCTTCTGGGTTTGCCCTGGTGTTGAACCCTGAGGACAGATTGATTGTAGAGTAGAATAAGAATCCGAGTATGTTGTCACAATCTTGTGACTCCAGTACTCAAGAAGCTGAGGCGAGAGGATCGAGAGTTCAAGGCCAACTTTGATTACATAGGGAGTCTGGCCTAGACTAGATAGTGAGAGCCCATCTCAAAAACCAAAACCAACCAAACAAACCAAATAAAGAGCTACTTGAGCTGGGCACAGTGCCACGTGCCAGGAACCCATGCCACTCCAGAGGCTGACCAAGGAGACTGAATCCAAGAGTTGAGGCTGGCCATAGGGCAACACAGCAGCCCCTAGTTCAACAACAATGGAAAGATTAATCTGACATTTGATCCAGACTTGTCTTAAAGAAGTTTCCAGGTTGGGTGAGCTTCGGGGCTTGGGAGGAGCCAGGACGGTGCTGCTGGAGGGGGGCCTGCTGGGGAGGTCTCAGAGAGGTGATGTTGGTGGTAGGGTGTGTGGCTTTCTGAAAGAAGGATGAGAAAGGTAGTAAGAGCCTGAGATAAGGCTGCGCCTCTATAGAACACAGAAAAAATAGTCCGGCTCCCTGGGATGGTGGGAGAAGCTGCTCATGGCTGGAGGCTGCTGGCCAGGAGTTATGGTCACTTCAAGTGGAACCTGACGGTGTTTATGCTATTTAAGAACCTTCGTAAATGTTAACGTCAATTTCATAGTAGCTCCACAGTAGATTTTCTTTGTCTTCTGAACTATGAAAGGAGGCAGCACCAGCTAAATGTGGAAAAGTCTAGTTGGTGGGATTGGCCTGGTGGTGAACATCTATCATCCCAACACTTGGGAGGCTGGGACTACATAGTGGCTTCAAGCCTAGCCTAGATTATAGAGCAAGACACAAAATAAACAAACAGGGCTGGGAATTTAGCTCAAGTGATACCACACTACCTTGGAAGCACAAGGGCCAGGGTTCAATCCCTGGTACCACACACACACACACAAAAAAAAAACTGAAACAAAATCCCAACAGACTCTAAAAACAAACCCAAATGAGCCCACCACCCTGCGTACCGAGGGATGCTGACGTTACCAGAGCCCAAGAAGAAGCCGTCAGAGGCCCTGAAAGGCTTGCATGCCAACCTAGAGACAGCCTGGGGCATGTTTTAGCACTGAGGAGGAGCACAGGAGCATCTACCACGTAGGCAGACGTGGAATTTGTGGATCAGAGGAGTGTGTGATGTGCAGTGGGTTTTGCTCTCTGTCTGTCCTGCTCAGCAGGACCGATGTCCCAAGCCCACCTTGAACTTGCTGAGCTGGCCTAGAAGCTGTGGGCTGGGAAGCTGACTAAAGAGTGTCCTCTGTCACAGTCATGGTAAACATTTTGGAGACTGAGTCCCCAACCCCACTTATATCATGGAAAGTGCCAATGCTGCTATTAACCTGAAGACTGACATTTTAGTTTAGAAAAAACAAGTTATCTGATGCTTGTTCACTGGGGTGACTTG
>PVIR01019467.1:0-31773 GCA_004026965.1 Petromus typicus
AGCCTCCCACTCACATCACAATCCTCCTGCCTCTGCCTCCTGAGTGCTGGGATTACAGGTGTGAGCCACCACGCCCGGCACTGTGGTATGTGGTACTGGTTGATGCTGGGTGTGAGTCTCCACACCTAGTATTGTTATGTGGTTACCAGGGAATCGAACCCGGGTCCTTGCGCTTGCAAGACAGGCGCCGGAACCACTGAGCTAACTCCCCGGCCCTGCTTTGTTTACTTTCTATCATCTTCCTTCCCAAGGATCAAGGTCAGGCAGCTTATCTCCACTTATTACCTGGATGCCCCCCCAAATTAGAAGAGTGCTTGATATATAGCAGATGCCTTAGAATGACTTGTTTATAAATCAAATCCTAAGAAATTGGAATGTAGGGCCGGGGATATAGCTCAGTGTCCAGTGCCTGTCTTGCAAGCGCAAGGACCCGGGTTCGATCCCCGGTAATCACATAACAATACTGGGTGTAGAGACTAACCCCAGCAGCAACCAGTACCACATACCACAGTGCCGGGCGTGGTGGCTCATGCCTGTAATCCCAGCACTCAGGAGGCAGAGGCAGGAGGATTGCTGTGATGTGAGTTTGAGGCTGAGCTCAGGGCCAGCCTGAACCACAAAAGTGAGACCCTGTCTCAAAAAAACAAAACCAAACAAACAGACAGACAAAAAAACCCTTAAAAAAAAAAGAAATTGGAATATTTTGGAGGCTACCTGTCATTGTTTAACATGGCACACACAGAAATGATCAGGAAAAGTTGGAGGTCCATTTGTCAAATGCTAGCACAGAGAGTCCACGTGCTGAAGCAAGAAGAGCACTGGTTTTGCCTTTGAGATCCTGTGTTTTTTTTTTTTAATTTTTAATCTTCATTGGTACATTACATATACACATCATGATTGCACTTTATAATGGGGATTTGTACCAGCATAAGACACAACTTAATTCTCATTTTTGCCCATAGCCCTACCCACCCTACCACCACCCCCATATACATAAAATTTGTTTCCTTACTTTTTTTGTTACAATCTCAACATTTTCCCCCTTCTTCCTATTTTACATTGAGCATTTTCTATTTCACAATATATAACATACAATTCTAGGACTCATTTACATCTTTATTTTCTCATACCAGAGAAAAGATGCGATATGTACCTATCTGTGCCCTATTTATTTCACTTATGAGGACATCCTCATAATTACTCTGCCATAAAAAAATGATAAGTTTGAATCATTTCTACTTAAATGAGATCCTGTGGTTTTAATCTGACTCCTTTATAACTTGTAGTTGATCTGAGGGAAGGACAAAAATACATCTTTGAGTCTACATTCTGCCAGTCTCAAAGCATAATGGAGTGAAGGGGAAAAATAATGAGCTTATAACAAAAAAGAAAGGAAACAAAGTGTATGTATATAGGGGATGGGGGTGGTAGGCTGGGTAGGGCTATGGGAAAAAATGAGAATTAAGTTGTGTCCTATACTGGTACAAATTCTCATTGTTGAGTGCAATCATGATGTGTATATGTAATGTACCAATAAAGATTTCAATTAATAAAAAAGAAAAAATGCATCTTTGAGAGTTTGAGTGAAAAAAAAAAAAAAAAGGATTACCTCATTAAATCAAACCTGTTATGCATTCTTATCCCAACTTATGGATGAGGAAACTGAGACTCCTATTCAATAAGGCGAGACTTGTAAGCTGTGAATGTGGGATTTAAAATCATCCGTGTATCTGCAGCAACCCTTCATCTCTAGCATTTAGCAGTCTTGTCAAGCACTGCTCTCTTCCACACTCCTTCATAACAGACACTTTCCTCTAATAAGACATCTAGTACTTTGTTATTGTAAACAGATTTTCTCCGAGGAAGGAGAAAACAATGGGCTTTGGGAGGAAATTCAAAAAATAAGAATTTTAAATTGGGGTAGCTCTAGTTTTCTTTATTCTTTAAGAAAAATTTTCAAAAGCAATAAGAAGAGGTAATATCTTCAAAATTGTCTTTTCCATTATCCTCAAGATTTTATATTATGTACAAATGGCCTAGTTTGTCTTTATCTAAAGCATTTTAATTTTTTCAGTCTCCTACTGTTTTTTCTGTTAAATGCTTTCTAAATGATTTGTAAGGTTGATATTTAAACAACGCTTACACTGCTTAATCACACAGTTCACTCTTTTAAAATATCACCTTTATTTCCACTTTCAATATCTTTATTTAGATGTCAAATTATGCTGCGATTGCAAATGTTAAGTCAGCAGCAAACAGCGATTATGTCCCATGTATCTATTTTATTCTGATTCAGTGCAAATCTGCCTCTGCTTTATTTCACTTGACTTATTTTTTTTCCCTCTCTTTCTCTTGGTTGTTCTTTTTATTTTCCAGGAATAAGTTTGATTATTTTTAAATTTCAAAAGCAGTGCTATTTTGTACATGTGTAAGAGTCACTGTGACATTAACAAAAGTTGTTTTTGACTACAAATGAGTAATTGCTTATTAATGCCCTCATTGACTTGAAAATTTTTTCTATTATCTTTTTAAGCAAATAATATTCTGTGGGAGAATATGGATGACAGATTTTTTCCCCCTTTATGAATTTTGGAAGACAATAAGTACTTTTAGGATAGATTCATAGAGCCACAAATTCCCTTCTTAATGACAATAGTACTTACACAATAATAACAGTTTTCTAACAGTACTTTTTTTTTTTGTTCTCGTAGAAAAAATCACATTCAAAGAGGTCATGTGACCCTAGTAAAATACTGATTAAGGGCTCTCATATCAAAATTTGATCTTTGAGTTAAAATCCTTTCAGTTTGAATGACTGTAATTTGTGTGCTCTGCTCTGCTCGCTTTCACTTTCCTACTAGTTTCCTTTCTCTCACTTTAGAAACATGTATTAGTTATATGGGGGAAAAAAATACAGAAGAGACAGAGCAATGAAGAAAGCTCTACTTAAGGTGCTCATGTTTACCAGGGAAGTAAAAGGAAGCATAAAAACAAGAGGTAGACCAAAAAGCTACAATTTCAGTTTGGCAGCTACAGACATTGTTTCCAGTGTCCACCAAGGTCTTAGTCCACAAGTTCAATAAATATGTGTTAGGCAGAAAAAAGGATAAAAATCTTCCAATGCCTGTATGCTAAAATGTCTGCTTGTATACTTAAAAGAACTGTGTTAACCCAGACTCGATATGTAGGATATCTGTTTCTTGCTGAAGCAAAGGAGTTCCTGATTTGAAAGTTTTCCTGTATGCTAGTGCTCAATGACCTGTACTCCTAAGATATTAGACTTCTGTCATCTTATGAATTTGTGATTCCCAAGATTTTTTAAGTCATATACATTTTAGCCACCATAGATGATAGAAGAGCAAGGGAGATAGCCATGGAAAATTTTTCACACACCAGCCTGGTGAGGGGTCTCACTTTTCAGTAGCTAAAACATAATAGCTTAAAAAGCTGTAATAGTGGGAGAATCCAGAAAATACAGTATATTAAGGAGCCCAAATATTTTTATAAGAAATAAATAAATTGGGAATATGTATTTCATGGTGCTATTTGTTTAGCATCAATAAAATTGCACTGTCCAAAAGAGAGTCCTAAAACTGAAACCTGTTAATTGTGTGATAATTAGATTATGAGATAGAGCAATTAATTTTCTGTATAAAAGTTAGATTCAAAAAGTTTATGTGTGTGTGGTGTTATCACAGGGAATTGTTTTCATAACAAGCATTTATTAAAAATAGTTTTCTTAGGTAAACTTTTTGGGATAATAAAAGTCAACCTATCATTATTCTGATGTTAGTGATGAGGTTTAGAGTATTTAAGAAATTTGCTGATGATCACAGAAGTAGTAATAAACCCTGACTTGAAATGGTTCTGTGCAAATGTCCTTTCTATTACACTTAGTAGAGGATGTGAATCTCCAAGAAAAATAATACATTTTTAAAAGAAATCATTTTGAAATGCTGTACCATAGAGGTCTTCTGTTACAGGAAACTAAACCATTGATTTACCCTGACCTCAGAAAGTCTCAGGCCTCGCATATAGTACTGTAAGTATGTAAACAAAAACTCTTGTTAAAGTACAGTAGCACATGGGCTATTCTGAAAGACTTGGCTTACAATAATAACCCTAACTATTGAGGATAGGTCTGAGGAAACTTCATACCATTGGCATCTCTTGATTTTCCTGTGCCTCTATCATCATATTGGCAAAGTCTCTTCATTTGAAAAGTGAATAAATTAAAAAAATCCTAGATGAAATGCATTTTTAATCATTAAAAGAAAAAGAATAGTAACCTGAATATTCAAAGCTATTTACATTTCTTTATGTGTTCAGTGACCTATAGACCATCCAAGGCAGAATCAGAGTTATCAGTAACAGTTTTAAATAGTAATAGCTTCAAAATAAGGTATTCATTTGGGTCAGGGATTTAGCTCAGTGGTTCCAGTGCTACCTTGCAAGCTCAAGGACCTAGTTCAATCCCCTTCTTCAGTCCCTGGTCACCACATACAACAATACTGGGCATGGAGACGCACACACACTAGCAATCAGTACCACATACCACAGTGCTGGGTGTGGTGGCTAATACCTATAATCCCATCACTTCGGAGGCAGAGGCAGGAGGATTGCTATGAGTTCAAGGCTGAGCTCCGGGCCAGCCTGAACTACAAGATGAGACCTTGTGTCAAAAAACAAAACAAAAAAAAGTATTCAGGGAAGTATATATAGAAAAAAATGCCAAATTTTTTATAAAATTTAAAAAATGATAAAGAGAAAAATAATATTAGACTATTTAACTTTTTGTATTGGTTTTATTTTTGATAACATGCAAAACTTGGTATCATAGCTTATTTGGCTTTGTTCATTATGCACATTTATGAACTGACCATGAACTAGCCTTAGCCCCTAGCTGAGAAGACACTCCTCCAGGGCAGCTATAATCCTCAGCCAGGATTGTCTTCTGCTTTTATTGTTATGATTTTTGAGACTCAAATAGAATAAAAGTCATAAAAGCATCAATAACTTCAGTTTCCAGAATACATTTTTACCAATACCACTCTTATATCCATCATCTCGGAGTTTCTTTTGAGGAAGTATAGTAAGAAACAACCTTCCTTTCAACCAATACAGGGTCATCACTGTCCTCCAAGCCTCATCTTGTCACCTGCTCACATGGTCACTCCACAATCATGTTTCCGTCTACTTTTTCTTCCATGAAGGTGTCTTTGCAAGTTAGTACTTAAATGTCTTAATCTAAATCACTAGGGCATGGAAATTAGTGGAAATCCCTGCTAGGTATTGTGTGATGGTTTATCTTCTGATGTTACTATTAATGTTTTCAACTAAACATTTATAGTTTTTCATAGTTTGCTGAGAAGTCATTAGAAAGGCTGCTCCTTACAAATCACTTCAAACTGAGCCATTAGAGGTTGCTGGGTTATTGAATGAGTGAATGAATAAATGAATGAATGAGCGAATCAATGAATGAATAAAATACCTAGGTCTACCAAAAAAATCGAGAATACCTAATCCTAGCCAGTGATGACACCGAGGAGAGGGCCGATGCTGTGTGCAGTCAGTAGGAAAATTACTGCAATTTTCCAATAGGCTTAGAAAGACAAGCTTATTCCTGAGCAGAATCATAATATAAATGCCAACATCTTCCAAAACAAAAGACACCACTACAGTAGCTATTGTAAACACGTTGTTTATCTCAAAATACTCCTGTTGATAACTTGGCAGTGGGAATAATCATTGCATAACAATGCTCTCCAACTGCAAGGGAATGAGTATGAAAATGAATGTTTCACAGCTAATCAACATAAATACAGACTGCACTTAATATTTTAATTAAGAACCTTTTCTTTTGAATTCAAACCTTTAGAAGATGGTCCACAGATACTCTTATTACTGAAAATACAAGAGGAAAAAAAAAATCACTGCCTAGCACAGCTATTTGAGTAGCAGATGACAAAAAAAGAGCAAAAGTAGTGAGTGATTCGAGCTAGCTCCACAAGTACCAAGACTGTTTTAAAAACTAATAAAAGACAAAGACAGTTCAAAGCAGATAAATGTAGCCTAATGATGGCTTTGATGAGCCTTTGTCTCTCATCTCTTTGTGAACAGTAAAATATGACGAATTTAAAAAGTAAAGCAAAATAGTCAAAGACTTATCTGTATGTGTCACTAATGAGTGATGAGCACAGGGGAGACAAAGGATGAATTCCAGCGATTTTGATGGGCTTTTATCACACATGTCTGCATGAATTACAAAATATGTGACAGGACAATGAGTGGGAGTGGAGAAAAGAGGAAGAGATAAGCTTGGTATACGAAGAGTAATGCATTCAACGTTTTGGCATGGGAATGTGTGCTGCCAAGAATACAACTATCCGGAGGCTGCCTTGTGATCAGGACGTTGCCTAGCTGGCATGACCTTTCCAGTAAAGGCTGTACGCTGTTGTGCGTATGCAGGACCATGCAGATTTTTAAAGAGAAGGACACTGAGCATAGCTCTACAGGAAACTGCTCAGTGGATTTATTTAAGAAGTGTAAGTCCCAGACGATGTGCATGCTCTGCCATTTCAGTTGGTTTGAGTGATTGATTGGTTTGTATGATTCAGTTGCTTGATTGGATCAAGGCATCAATCAAATTGGTTAATTTTTCTTTTCAATTTGACTGAATTTGAAATTCCAGTGACAATTCATTTCAGTCAAACTACCTATGCATGTTCATGTAACCAATTAAAAGTTACATTTCTATCTATGAAAACAGATGCCTAGGATGAAATACTGATGCTGTGTGTTAAGTCATTTAACATTTCAGGTTGTCTTTTCTTTAACTCTTCACTGGATGTAATACATATTGACTAAAAATATACTCAATAGTAGATAAAAATACTCAAAGTAGAAAGGAAATATGTATATAAATGTGAAACACTATTCTACATGGGCTAGAATTGGGTAGTGATGAATTGGTGTGCATGAAAATTGAATAAAAACAATATAAGGGAAGGGGAAGATTTTTGGTTTTGAATATGAGACAAAGAAAGGAACTTTCTGGAAATATCAAGAAAAACTTGGAAAAGAATGAATTGATGATAGTCTGAAGATGTTTTCCTAGGCAAGAAGAATAGGAGAACATTAAATTATGATGACTTACTTTACTACATTGCAGAACTGCTATAACAAACAGCTTCTACTGAGCGAGCAGCAGAACTCTGGAGAATAGTGGTCCAAAGTGAGTGTTCATAAGGCCCTCTTTTCTCTGAAAATGCTCAGAATAATCAGTTTGAAGGCTCATTGTTTGCTCCTGGAAGATTTTTGACCATGCCCACATAATTCTTAGCTCTATATGTCTTGCATGGTTTTACGAATGTGTGTGTGTGTGTGTGTGTGTGTGTGTGTATCTAAATTTGTCCTATTAAAAAGGGAACTCAGCATTTGCCTAGTGAAGGCCCACTCTATCCCAGGTCAACCTCATTTTAACTAGTTTCATATACAATGGCCCTTTGGCAAAAAAAAAAAAAGTTTACATTATAAGGTACTGGAGATTCAAAATTCAAGATATGAATTTGGAGGGGAGCACAATTCAACATATCCAACTCACTAATGTTTTATTGCTAGTGAATTATTTAGAATAAATAATAAAATATTGTCCTCTACAACTGTTTTGTGGGAGAAAAGTAGAAATCACATTGAGGTGGAAGAATTGGCTTGAGGAATGCCACTACAGCAGTTATGAGTATGAGATAATTTTGATGTGTAGATTACAGTAGTAAACTGTTATAAGAAGCTACTTTATACCACATTTTGACTACTGAAATAAGAAAGGACCTGATCCTTGGAAGATCTCATACTGTCCTGATAGAAATACACCAAGAGATAGTGGTGAAGCCTTGCAAACCACAGTTAGTAATGCAGTGGGAATCCCCACAGAGGTGTGACAGGGCTTTTGCTTTCCCAGAAGTTGATGAGATAACTATTCAGGTTGCTTCTAGATCTAGGTTACTTTACAGTGCAGTCCATTGCCAAGTTCCCCTTGAGCAAAAAGGAAAGAATTTGCACACCCACATTTTTATGACATTTCAGAAAAGTTCAGGTCAGTTGCTAAAGTTAACCTGTAATAGTGATGTTGCACATTATTTGAATATGGCATGCCATAGTGCCTATCATCTCTCATGATTCTTATATATTTGCATCAACTATAGTACACATATACTTTTCTCCATAGTTTCTTTTGCAGTGAAGTGAGTACAAAGTGTTTCAGCCAAATTTGAAATATAAATAAAGGTAATTGGAGGAAAAGAAAGAAAAAGGGTCTCTGAGTGTTATATATTTAAATTCATTTTGAATCTCCCAAATTCTCAGGTTTAATCCACATATATAGATATTATTCATGGGAATTTCATTCATTCTATAAGCTCCAGTTTCTTCTTTGAATGAATGGAAAAATAGTACACAACTCTTAATGTGAAAGAAAGGGACCATTTAACTCTCACAGAAAAAGTGTAGTATTTTTCTGTGTTTCTCATGGAGCAATAATTTTATGATTAGATTTTTGCTACTCTCCTTCCTTCTTTGAACTACCAGCTCTCTTTCATAAAATATTCCTCCACTTATATACACTTCTACAACTTTCTTTGCTTAGAGGTTGGGAAATTTCAGCAATTATTTTGTGCTAGATTGAAACATTTTAGCCCAGCATAAACACATTTTGGAAGCAAGATGTAATTATCCAGGCTGCCCTTTGGGCTAGTGAAGCTGAAAGGCTAACAGTGAACCACCATATGGGCTCGCATGGTGGGGACTATTGGAACCACACATTTAAATCCATTTCTTCCTGAGAACAATTAGATGAAACCATCCAATTCTTCCAGGAGCTTTGAAAATGATCACCTGTTGGACTTAGACTCTGGGTAAATTGCTTTCATTTGAATATGATTTGGAATTTGTTCAACTAATCACAGTCTGTTAATTGCATTTTGGAGGAAGCAAGAAATTGAATGAAGCAACTGGTTCTTGTTAGATCTGAGCCAGCCAGGGATTCAGCATGTGGCTATAGCATTCTACCTTGTTAATCTCAATACAAGGCAGACTTTGGAAGCTACAATAATTAAATCACCCTTTGCAAAACATAGTAAGAACATGTTATGTTGTACTGCCACAGAATACACACACACACACACACACACACACACACACACAACTTATATTGACCATTTTATTTGTTCAGAAATAATAGTTTCCAATAATTTAACATATCCTGATTATCCAAGTCTAATTATTCATGGTGGACCTTTTGTTGCTTTGCATAGTATATTGACTCAAAGCAGTTTTAGGCTCACAGAGCAATTTAGCAGGAAGTGTGGAAATCCCCCTTATGTTTTCTCTGTTCACATGGCAGGCCGTTTTTGACATTGGCAGAAGAGGAGAATTTTATATGTAATTATAACTCCTTGTTTCCTCATAGTGTTTTTCTGTGTACTGTAGGACTGTGAAAAGAGCATGATATTCTAATTAAATCAAGCAGAATTTGAACAGTGATATTGCCAAATTTCTAGTTGAGTGATCTGGGTGAAAATATAGCACGTCTCTGAGCTTCCATCTGAAGTGACCAGTTCTTAAAGTTCATCACTGAATGAAAATGAAACACTTCATTTGTGACATTTATCATAGTGTCTGTCTTAGAGAGAGGAGAATCAATGCAGTATTACTCAGGAGAAACAGTAGTAGCAGAAGGATACAGTTACATCACATTATTATGTGGAGGAATAAAATCCAAGCCCAAGTCTTGAGTTCCTTCTTCCCTCTCTCTGATTAATATTGGTCAGTCTATTGTCTGCCTTCTTGACATTTTTAAAGTAGGGATTTTGTTTATTTGTAAGAAGAATCATTACATTCCAGTAGACTGCTGTGTATAGCGGATGATTTGAATAGCATATGTTCACATAAATAGAATTATTTGCATTTCTTCTGTTTATTCTTAAAACTGGAAGACTAGATAAGGGTAGAAAAATATTAAAATACAATATCAAGAAGATAAGAGAGATTATGTCATTCCAAAATTAAAAGACAATTCTTAAGAGGCTGCAAAGCAAAGTACTGCTGGTGATAAGTACCCACATATTCCAAAGAAAGGAGCTGGCTTTATCACCACAATTTTGGATGATCAGTGATAAAATCCTAAGAAGTTTTTGATATATTATATCTACTGTTCCTAACTTCAGGAATTCTAGGTAACATGTCCATCACTCATCTGCAAACTGAATACAAAAGGAAAAAGAGAAGCTGAACTACTATATGGATATCATATGCTTAGTGGACACTTTTATGTTTTTCCCACTCCTGTCGTCACAAACTGAACTTCTCAGCTACTGAAAAGAGAAACCACTGAGCATCTATGTGGTATTTCACGGTGTTATCCAGCTGGAGTGGAAGAGAGACTGCTTAGCTGGTTGAATGTACCTCTGAAGAAAAGTAGAGTTTGTCCTTAGTTAGCCTCAAGAATATAATCAACAACATAGGTACAAACCAGAACTAAAATCACTGTTTTCACATAGTATTATAGTATAACTGTTTTTGCTCACTATTACTTATATTTTTAAATCAATTCCCCTCATGTGGCACATTGAGACTACTTTCTTTTATCATTTTGCTTAAAATTAATATATGCACTAATAACTTTAGGCATAACAGTTACTCAAACCTCTGGGCCTTTTTTTTTCATGAACTACCAAACCCCAGGCTACAGCCATTTTTAAACACCTGGATGTGTATTGCTGGCCTGTTCTGTGTAAAGCTTACAGTAATTAGAGGTCTCATTAGGTTACACTAACAAGAGGTCCAGTCAGCGCTAGTAAAAAGTCATCAGTCTCATGAGAGTACTGTACAATAGGTGACTGAAAACTACACCTTAACTTGTCTTATTAGAGTATCAGGCTGACTTTATTATACATTTATTTGTCTTTTAATTTTTCTTTTCTGAAAATTCCCATCTTTGATTCTAGACCTTTTCATTTTTCTTTTCAGGAACTTCCAAGCTCTTTCTATTTGTCTCACATACTTATAGCAAAGCCTTTTCTCCAGTTGTCCACTTGCTTTTTGGCTATGTTCATTTTATTTTTCCCCATGCATTTGACAGTTTAAAGCATTCATTTATTACTGTAGAGGGCAAATGAGTAAGTTAATTCATATATGTTATTCAGTTTTATCCATACAGATGACCTCTTTAATGAATACTTTCAACATTAAAGATAAAAAACTGTGAAGCTGATGTACTTAGTGGTTTACACAATGAAATCTAAAAAGAAGAAATTATCATCTATTTCTTATTAGGTAATGTGCAGTGGCTTTTCCACAATATTATGAAGTAGGAGAAAGATTAAAATGCCTCACCTGCTTGGAATAAACTTATTTTTGTGATTTTATAACTTTAGGTGGTGGTTTATACTATTATTTTAACTTTAAAGATCCCTAAACTCTATTTTAGAGAAGTTCCTTTTCCCAAAATAAAGTAAAAGCAGAATTTCCATATAAGTGGTCTAACTTAACAGGTTGGTAATGCTTCCTCTATATGAGAAAATTAAAATCAGGTAATGATGATCATAAAGGTGAGAATAATTCTTTAAATTTGTAGTTTTCCAGCATTAAAGATGTTATAAATTGTGGGCATTTTATTAAAATGAGTGGACACATCAATTTACCTTTAATAATTTAATCTCACAGTTTAAAAAGTTTATTTTTATAAAATTTGGCTTTTTATTTATTATGAACAGTCTATACCTTAAATAATTTATTTCGATAAAAATATTGGCTAATAACACCCAGTTGCTGCTATACTTCTCTTAACAAGTAGAAACAAAAAAGAAAATTATACAAAATTTTTAAATCTCAATTTCACAAACTGCAAAGGTCAGTTAATGAAAGCAATTTATTGATTTTGAAACAGAAATGAATAAGATTTATTACCGACTAGTTTCTTGACTACCTGTTCCTTGCTTGACATATCACCTAAATTTGAGCAAATGTGTTCTTCATCAACTGAACACAAGTTGAACTTTGAAAACATTATTATTTAAGAAATATAATGAGCTTTGTTCAAGGTGCTATTATAGTCTTTTCATCCACTTCTTTGTTGCTTAACTTTTAGTACAAAATGCAGAAGATCATTTCATATTTGTAAAATAATTTTAGAAAAACTTGATATTCAAGGAAGATGAGTCTAATGAAATATATGTTATTTGTGACTTCATCAAACACTATGAATATTTGCAATCTACAATATAATGACCTGGGAAAATGATTTTAACATCATCATTTTTCTGACTCATTCTTGGACTACTGTCTAATTTTCCTGAATATTTCTGAAAATTGAAATTTTCTCTTATTTTCCTTTCTTTTACTTCATACCTGTCATTTCCAAGATTTTAATTTTAATTTTCAAATTTATTTTCAAAATAAAATTGAAAATATCTCCATGGATATGTTTAATAACCAAAGCTTATAATCATATCTTTCAACACTAGCATTTAGAAAAAAAAAAAGCTATGTAACTTTAAAGATAAACTCCCTCTTTTGATACCCACAACTGTAAAAGAAATGAAAACTAAAAAGAAAGAATGGAAGGAAGAGAGAAGAAAAGAAAGGAAGGGAGGAGGGAAGGAAGGTAACAAGGAAGAAAGGAAGGAAGGAAGGGAGAAACAAAGGGGCTTAACTAAAGTGATGAAGAAAGAGGAGGAGGAGAAACAGGAGGACGAGGAGAGGACAAATGTGTATAGACAGCATATAGACAGCTGCCCTGAATGCTCTATTTCATTGCAGAGAATGCATAAATAATGAGTTTCTTCTAGAATAGATGAAAGGGGTGAATATCTGTGTCCTGAAAAAATGCCCCTAGAATTTTTGTCTCAGTGTCTCTTCATTATCTACTTTCTTTTGCTATTACTAAATTAAGGTTAAAAATGATATTATGACTTTAAAGTAATAGAATGGTTAGGTAGTTGGTAACCTATGAATTTCCTTTGTTTCTTTTTGTCACCATTGAGCAGTTTAGGTCACATTACTTCTCATCTGAGGACAAAAAGATGTCTTCTTCGGGTGGATCAATTTAATTCTGTTGTCTTCTTCTTACTGAGCAGTGTGATTCCAAGCAGATCAGTTGGAGGGATACTGATCAGACAGGGAGCAGGTAATGGTGCATGAAATCACCTTCACAGAACACTAAAGGGATGGAAGTGTAAGGATAAGCTATTTTTTAAAAGTATCATTTACTGACCATAAGGAGTTCATTCAATTTCTAGTTTTGTCCAATAAGAAACACTAGAAATGGAGATACAAAGCTCAGAAAAGTTAGAGAACTTGGCAGTACATGTTAAACAATTCCAAACATACTTTTAATTATAAATGTTCACTTTTATATATCAGTTGTAGTAACTGAGCTCCCACCAAGTGCATATACTATTCTAGATCAGTAGTTGTAAAAGCTTTGTGTTCAAAAGGGCCTTAAGCAAATAGCTTTGTGGGTTATATGATCTTAGTCATATTGATTCGGCTTTTCTCAGGCAGCCATAAGTAATAAAAAAAGACATGGCAGTGTTCCAGTAAAACTTTATTTATAATAACAAGTAGGTTGTGTTCAACAAAATCCAGTTCTAGTAATTAAAGACAATGCAGTACTGAAGTAAACTGCCTCTTTTCATGAGTTTGTATTCCATTGTGTGTTGGCAGAAAACAAAACAAATGTACTGTGTGAAGTGATGATAAAACATTCAGTGAAGCAAGTCAGAATAGGGGCATGCAAAATGTTCTCTTTTCATAGTATCAAATGTATCACAATATCATTCATGCTGCACATTCCTTCATATTCTCTATTGATGTGTATAAACAAAAAAAAAAATCACTCAAATCCATTAGTTACTCTGTCCATTAGCTACTCTGACATAACCCCAAACTCTCAAAATAGCATAATGATGGAAAAAAATTGGGGTTGATCTATCAAATGGGTACACTTTTTCTTCTCTTTTTTAGATTAAGTTTCACTATGTCAACCAAGCTCACCTTGAATGCACTATGGTGCCCAGGCTTAGCTCACACTTGGAATTCTCCTGCCTCAGTTTCTAGCATATCCAGCTGTATTTGCTTTTTAGTTCATTTCAATATATGGAGGCTTCTTTCCTGAAGAATTTTCAACCCTTGTCATTAATGTCCTTATATCTGACTCCCTCTCTTTTTAAAAATTAGCCTTTCAAAATCTTTACAGATTTCTTTCTCTCTCATCCCCTACTCTGTAATGCTCAGTCCAGCTATATTTTCTCCTTCAGGGACCTCACTGACTCCTGATGTTTAACTGTCATCTTTTTAGTCCATTGCCATTGCTTTCAGTCCATTGTTCCCATATCTGCCTCAAATTTACTTCCAAACTATAAACTTATGTTAATGGTTATATAGAAAATTTCCTTTACCTTGAGATGCAATTGCCTAAAACTCAACAGTACCTAAACAAGTTCATCATTTACCTGAACCTGAATGTTTTCCCCTTTCTATATTGTTCTAAGAGTTGGGTGCCTTGAACACTGTCTTCTAATTTATAACAGGAATTAGAAGTAAGCTAACATCATGCAAGATCAGTGCTGCAAAAATTTCCGAGTTCAGCCGTATGGTGTAGAAAAAACAGGCTAAGCCCTTGGCTTAGTGTTGTAGAATGGCCACTTAGCAAAAGTAGATTCCCATTCAAGTTCTACTGTGTAGTGAGTTTTTATAATTATATAAACTCTCTGAAACTTCTACCTATCTCTCATTCATGTTTATAAAAAGGCATAAAAATGTAGATGGAAATATAAACAGAAATATAGACATAAATATTTTAGGGCTTAGGTTAGCAACTCAAGCTTATATGCAAATATGGGCATGCACGCACCCCTGTGTGTGTGTGTGTGTGTGTGTGTGTGTGTGTGTGTATCAAAAGGTAGAATGCATGTAAATACAATATAGAATTATATCTGTTTAGTTTAAATTTCAAATACTCAAATACTCTCTGTTCCAAGTTTCCTGAGCAGTGCAATGAATTCCAGTAGTAAAAATAGACATTCATCAAATGGTAGGTAACACTTTGAATGAATGCCCTCTTTTCTTCTCTTTTTTCCCCATTTTTTGATTTGGTTGGTACATTTTAGGAATACATTAGTATCACATTCATCTTTCAGAATTTGTACCTGTACATGATATAGATTGATTCTCATTATTCCCATTTCACTGCCCTTTCTTCAAGCCCAGTCAAGTGTACAACTGTGTGTGTGTGTGTGTGTGTGTGTATACACTAGCTTTGTTTCTAGTTTTTTCCTTTCTTAGCATCAATTTTTTGCTTTCCTTTTTTTTTCTTTCCCCTATTCTCTCCAGTTCCACATCCCCTTTGAATAGTATAAATACTTATTTTTTTCTTCATAAAGCATCCCACATTAGCTTATCAAAACCTACCACATTAAGGGTCATTAGATGAATATTTCATATTAGATATCTTCTGAACTTACTTATGGAGAATAGTCACTGAGTCTTTCATGATCTCAGGTAATAAGCAGAATTCTTTATTTCTCATGAAAAGAGTAGAACTTACTACAGATAACTAATATGCAATATTGAAATTTTACACGTTATTTCCCAGAATATTTAATGTACATAGTAAGCACCACAGTCATCAGTACTGGTAACATGATTTTTAAATAGCAAATTCCCTTCTGTTTCCTCAACTAAGATGGAATGTCCCTGGAGTTGTACTTCTTCATTTACCTATTGAATTGATTTAGTATTTCCGAGTTTCTCCCATAGGATAAAACTAATGCTCTCCTCTGCCCCCCAATGAACTAATTGCATCCCTTGCTTCCTACAGAAGCAGTGAGGTGGTTAGTAGTAAAGTATGAGAAGGAAACTGGCTGTGCCCTGGAAGGGCGCGAACACCTCAGGTGGTTGTTATTACCGTGCCGTGACTAAATCTTCCTTTTCACCCATTGTAGGGGAGATAAAATAACAATGAAAATGGCGCCCTGAGAGAGGAAAATATATACTGCTCTCATCCTCCTCTTCTTTGTCTCAGCCAGCCTTTCATTTATCTGGTTGAGAAGGACAATTATCCTCATGTCTAATCTCTCTCGCTTGCATTGCGTATTTATTATTTTAATTGGCAGTGAATCCCAGGACAAGGCGTATCTGTAGCAATCAGGCGTTACTGTATACAGCACTCAGAAGGCGTAGGATACCGTGACAAATTGTGAGCTAGCTTCATTAATAACAATAAGAGCTACTCCTGCAGCCTCTTCGATCTAAATATTTCCCCCAGATGTTTTGCAATTGCTGTGTTAACATACCTCTGCTCTGACAGTGTGGGAAAACAAAGAGTCATAAGGATGGTGGAGAAGCACCTCAGGGAAAAGCCTAAAATGTCTTCATTTTTAGTTTCACCGACCACTGGGATCTCCCAGAGGAAAATGTGAAACTCTCCAGCTGTCGCTGCTGTATTAGAATCCATCACTGTGTCCTGGACATGAGAAATAGCTGAATGGCCTGGGTAAATCTAGAGGGGTTTTAAAAGGAGAAACAAAAATGAACAGCTCAGAGCAAGGAAGTATTATTTAAACCAAAAGCAAACTGTGAATCCATTTCCCTAGGGGAAGGCAACTTGAGAAACTGTCTTTCTGTTTCATTCTTTGAACCAGATGTAAAATAAATCACTATGTCTGTGCATGAGAAGGAGGGCCTGGAAGACCACGTAAATCTTCCAGAAATGGCCTTCAATACCACTTTCATGTTTCTCAAACTCGAGCATATCTATTTCTGAAACCAAAGGCAGAGGCCTGAATTTATGTTATCTGCAAAAGTTAGAATAAATAAATAAATACTGCACATAAATAATGAGAGGAAGAAGGAAAGAGAGATTCTAACATATATTGAATTATGTGTCAGTTAAATATTGACATGCATTGTTAAATTATTCATAATACTATTGTCATCACCTTGAGTCATTAGGCAGAATTTGTTCTCATTTGTTTCTGTAGATGAAGAAAGTGAGGCCTGAAATAGTATCACTACCTCTGATAACTCAGCGATAAGAAGGGGATTGTGATTCCAACTCTGGCTGTCTGATTACAAAGCGTGACTTCTAGCCTCTTTTGCAGAATAACTTTTAAGTAATTTAAAACATAGTTTATTTAAAGAAATTGAACTTATTTTGTTGTTGCATAATGACTATAGTTTTTGTAAATCCTCTGCTTCAGTGATGGGTTACTTTGATTTGTACTTTCAATTTAAGATATCTATTTCCTGTGCCTATCAGTGAATATTTCCACAGGTATTTCTTAAGGAAGTTTTGGAAAACATCATTTAAAAAAAAAAAAAAAACAGGTAAACCATAGGCTGGGGATTTAGCTCAGTTTCTCTGGCACCTGCCTTGCAAGTGCAAGGACCTGGATTTGATCCCTGGTAACCACATACAAAAATGCTAGATGTGAAGACTCACACCCATGAGAAATCAGAACTACATACCACAGTGCTGGGTGATGTGGTTCATGCCTGTAATCCCTGCACTTGGGAGGCAGAGGCAGGAAGATTGCTATGAGTTCAAGGCTGAGTTCAGGGCCAGCCTGAACTACAAAAGGGAGATCTTGCCTTAAAAATAAATACGTAAATAAATAAAGGTAAACCAGAGTCTAGTCCCTTAGAATATAAGCTTATCTAGAGCTTACTACAGTGAGATGAAGACCTCCAAGGTCTCTTAAATGAATCAGAATAATGAACTTGAATGCTATACACTACAAATAAATTTACATTCCTAATTATAAACCTATGTGAAGTCTGTTTCCATATTAACTATGCTATTTTACACCAATAACCCACATATTACATGTATTACATGTGGCATGAAGAATGTGCTGGTGCAGCCAGATTGAGGGAAGAGGGGGATGATCAACTGAGTCTTACAACTAGGAAATGAGACAGAACTACAGACAGAACTGTGGGCAAGTGCATCACATTTGAAGCCATACTAGTCCTAGAATGTGTAGCCAGTACACGAGAGACTCCTGTAGGTCAAATTAGCAATTTCTTCTCTTGGGAAGTAAAAAATACAGGCAGAAAGCAGACTGAGGAAATTCTTTCTACTTGATCTGCTGTCCCAATATGTTTTTGATCTTTCACCTCACCCAGGTTAGAGCAACTACTGAAGTCAATCACTCAGGGACAGAGATGTTGTCTTCTATGCAGATACTACTGGAGTTTTAGGGAAACTCTACCTCTATTCCCATGTTACCACATCCCAGGTCTTTTAACATCCTGCATCTTTCTTTGGCTAGTGAGATGAAGACCTCCAAGATCTCTTAAATGAGTCAGAATAATAAACTTGAATGCTATACACTACAAATAGATTTACATTCCTAATTATAAACCTATATGAAGTCTGTTTCCATATTAACTATACTATTTTACATCAATAATCCACATATTACATGAGTAAATGTTCTAAGAGGAATTGCCCAACTTCTCTTTTCATATATCTTTCTGCAAAAATAAGATATAAAATTAATTCTTTCTAGTATCCTTATGGTAATAGTAAGAGTCACCAAATCTATCTTTGATAATTATGCTTTCTTCTAGAAGTAGGCTGAGTCACCCATCATCAGTGAGTTATGAGCTGTTATCTTCTTCAACAGGTCCCTCTTTCAATACCTCCAGTGGTAAATGTCAAGTCTCCTAGTTTCTCACCTGTTCATTTTTCCAGAGTTCATTGATTCATCACTCACATAACTATAGAGTAGCACAAGTTCCAACAAACACAAGTTAATATTATGCATTTCATTACCACAGCACTAAACATTCCCAAGCTAATGTGATATCTCTTTCTTGCATTCATGTAAATAATTTTTACCCAGCAGAATCAAAACAGAGAATGTAAGTGATGTGTTTAGCTGTAGTCTTACTTAACAAAGATGTCACTGAATATGAGCAAGTTTTAAAAATCTACAATATAATGTGATGTCCAAACAGATATTTCAGTGACTTGTATTTCTCTCCGATGGTCCAAGATCTCTTAGTCTTGTAATATTTTCATAAATGTTCCCTAGTTTGTCTAATCAGAGTTCCAATAATAAATATGCTAAATAAGCTAATATGACCCTTCCCAAATCCTTAAATCCTATTAGTTTATTGCTACGAAATCCCGAGGCCTTTGTTAACTTTCATTTTTACTGATAGCCACAAAAGCCTACCTTTCTTTTCAACCTGGACCCCACAAGCTTTAGTGCTGTGATCTGGATATTGTTTGCTCTGCAAAGGTTTATAAGCTGCAGACTCAGTCCCCTGTGCAGCAGTGCTCAAGTGGTTGGTTAATACATCTAGACAACTTCTTTAGTTCTGGTTCAGAAGAAGGTTGAAAGAAGATTAGGTGAAAGAAATTCAGAAAACAAAACAAAGCAAACTAATGAACAAACAAAATGAGCCATCAATTTGTGTACTCTCCTCTTTTCCAACATAAACAATCCTGGGACCATCGACCCACACAGCAGTCAGTAGCTTGTTGCCTTGTTAGCCAATAGGTCCAGCCCAAAGCAAATTGGAAATAGGATACAGAGTGGACCGACAAGCTAGGTAAGAAAGGTCTTCTAAGAGTCAGTATTTGAAATCCTGTGACAAAGTTTCTAGGAGAGAAATACGTGTCTCCCTAGGCATCTAATTTACCTCTGTAAGGACAGCCACCCTTTTCAGAAGAAGCTAAAGGAAATCTCTTTTTCTCCCACTTATCCCTATAATCCAGTACTATTGAGGCTTGATGAATATAGACACCTGTATGGCAATGTCAGAATTTGTTCCCAACATCTCTACAAGCTGTATCTGTTAGACATAGATGCAATTTCTCATCTACTTTACCCTTACATATCAAGACCACAGTTATATGAGGAAAGACTGATTTAAGTTATCCTGTGACTCAGTTTCATTGTTCTGAACAATGAGAAACATGAAAGAAGAATATTTTTGCTCCTCATAATTAGTAGAAAGTGAAAGAGCAAAGGTCAACAGCAGAAATGTCTGGCTTACTCCTAGGGGCAAGTTCTTACTCACATCATACATCCACTTCTCTGTGCACACAGGAACAAAGTACTGGAACAGATTCATGACCAGAAGCACTAAGGGTAGGGTTTTTGAAGTCTATGAATCCTACAAGAAAAGAGAAAGGAGAAGCTGAACAAGGTAGCTAGGTCATTCCTTGGAAGTCTTTCTGCTCAGTTAAAACCCAGGTCCTCCAAAATCCAGCTTGGCATTTCTTTGTGCCTTGAGCAAGTAGAGTGTAGATGGACCAGCAGTCAGAGAGACTGGAAGGTTTTCCCTCTCTCCTTATAACCAATAAATGAGGAAGGATGTGGGCACTGTATTAAGTTTTGCTGGATAGGAAATGTGGGCTTCTGCAGAAAAGCAGCATTCATTAAGGATGGATGGAATAACAAGACCCTCTGTATATAAAATATATTAAAGTGACAATTGTTTGAATCAGCTGTTGGCTAGTGGGAGTCATGTGCAGATTTAAATAAGAATGAACTGGAAATGTATTGGATGAGTGCCTACAGTATGCCAGATCCTGTGGGATACCCTTGGCATATATTATCCAAGTTAATAATTCATTAACTTAAGAGTCACAGTGATTCTATGTATTTTATCCATTTCAAAGAAAAAATATATTAAAGATTAAAGATGTGAAGGTATTGCCCCCATATGTAGTTTGTAAATAATGATATACATATTAACCCACTCATGACTATCTGATTCATAACAAAACTGGCTGGTGTTAGTGCTACAAAATTGTAGCATAAAATGAGAATGAGAATTTTAGTATTTGCTCCTTAAATTTGGGTACCATTTTGTCTCCAATATGGAGAATACCGAAACAAACACTATGGGTGACATTCAGCCTGTGTCCTGGCTGTTTACCATCTCCGAAGAGCCTAATAGCTTACAGTTTACAGTAAGAGCACGAGCACGGAAGTTCAGCAAACAGGTTAAGAATATAGAAATAAGAGTCTGCTATTATGTTTCATGAAATCCCATATGGCATTCTGTCACAGTTCATCATAAATATTCACTGCATGCATTTTATGTGACTGGCACTGTGATAGATACAGTGATTAATAAGAAATAAAGCCTCTTCCCCCCTTGGGAAAAAAAGATAGCAGAGGAAGCAAATACAATTAAATTCAATATTTGTTGATAAAGGAGGAAAAGCTTCTGAGAGAAAGTTAGGGAGTTTTGACAGGTCACTTGGACTGAGATAACTGAAATTTTACTCAAGATATAAAGAAGTTCTTATATCATCTTGCCAAGAAATGAGAAAGTATTGTCTTCTGAAATTACTGGAGTTTATGGACAATGAACTTCATCAGAACAAAGGGTTAAATGGTACAGCCATGATTAAAGAGCTAGAAATAAAACATGAGAGGCTTTGCAGACCATACCAAGTCTATATTGAGTAAGAACTGTGTGCTGAATATGATTAGGAATAAAGGGATTTGAGGGAGGAAAGCTACAATTAAATTTTTCCATTGGAGTCATCAGTCTAGGTACAATGGAGAAATGGGATGGACAAAGGAGGACTGAACCTATGAAAAGCAGATAGAACTACATTGCTGGAATCAGGACAAAAGGTAAATGGCTAAATATAGTGGTACTTTGATGCATGAATATAATTCCTTCCGTGATTCTGGTCACAATTCTCATCTGAATTAGATGAGAACCTAAGTAAATTTCCCTGTAAGATCGACAATGAACCTAAACCCTGAACTTCATTTGGATCTTGTCCAATTAGGTTTGTGAACAGAATCATGAAAAATACTAAATTCATGAACCGAGATACCCCTAAGTATAGTTAAAAGGAATGTAAGCAAAGAGCGAAAGACACTTAACATGGAGAAGTTTTCTTGCATCAGACTAACAAAGGAAACCAAGAGTTTCCCCTGGTTATAAAGGACACGGGATTTTTCAGCTGTTTCAAATGATGGATGTACACAGGGATGAGGAAGAACAAGTCATCAGGTCTTGAAAGTCTTGAGCATTTTCTTTAAACTTCTTCTGTAGTCGTGAGATGGACAGGCCCAAGAGTTAGAAGGATCTGGGACTAAAGTTTCATTCCAGAGTGAATGATTAGAATGGCATTTTATGATAAAGAAGGAAGACAAAGAAGAGATGATAGATAGGAAACAGACATAAAGACCTCAAAGAGAGGAGGGTTCACTTTACTGTTCTGATTTTATTTTTAAGAAGTTTGGGTCCAGAAAGTCATTATTTTCATTGTGCATATGATAAGAAAAACAATGAGAAAACTGTAAATCAATAGCTCTTCTTAAATTCATTGAGGAACTGATATCACAGTACACAGAAGAACCACAAAATTGGAGAGACAGAAAGACAACAAGAATCACACTGAACTATAGAAGAAACTCAGGACTTGAGACCTCCACAGGATCTTGAGAAATGGTAGGAAAACCTGTAGTATAATGAGCAAGGTGCTGGAGGCCCCAGGTGGTTCAGTAGTGAGAGCCAGTCACTGAGGGCCTCACACTCTTGGAGTCCTGCCTCTGAGAGCTCAAGTAGATGCTTACAATGAAGAGCCTTCTTCTCTTTCCTGCTTCCATGAAGGAGTTGCAGGAAAAGGAGGCACTTTCTTGAAAGCTGCCAGGGATATTCTGTTATTGACAAGGCATACTTCCAGGGAAAGTTTCATTACAGCTTAGCACACTGGAGTTTAGTCAAAGTGTAAATAAAACTGAGAGAAGGGAAATACACCGGTCCTCCCTACTCTAGCCTGTCTGTCTCACCTGAAAGAGGAACAATGCAAAAAGGCAAAATGGAGACACACTCTGAGACTTAACCATAGGACTATAGAGCCTGAGATCTTAACACAGGTCTAAAGACATGGAAGAGCTACAAGAGAAAGCTGAAGCAGGCAAAGATGCTCACATGGAAGATTTCTTACATCAAGAAAATGTGAGCACTGTTCTTCCCAAAATGTATAATCTACCAAAAATGTCAAAAAGACTATGTGGAAGAATAAACTTTGCAAACAATGCAGAGGAGTTTAAAAGTCTTGCTGGCTAGCCAAAAAGAAAATCACAGCAACTATTTAAAAGCAACACTGCAAAACAAAGAAAATTAGCAAATGTCTCTTGGTCTGCTAGTCATAGGCAGTCAGAAAGTTTCCCACATGATGGATGATTGTATTCATCAAGGTCATGTGACACAGTCAAATATCAGCACAACAAAACTCAAATAAAATTGCACTTTAAGTTTTGCACATTGATGGGAAATCTCTAAAGTTTTATTATGTTGGAAACTAGAATTAATCAGGTGATACTGTTATTTTTTGGTTCATCACAGCATGCTACTTGGACTGTTGCAATTTTTTCCCCATAACTATGCTGTGAGCGACTTCATTGTTTTACAAACAGGCACATTGTTTTTTTTTTAATTATTATTATATGAGTCTCATTTCTAGTAGAAATTTGACTAAAATTATGTCAGTTTTCAATCTTTCTCCATTCTGACTCTTTCAATGAGCTGATAGTTACCTGCCTCTACCTTTTCCCCCAAGAAGGAGTAATTCCACGTCTTTTTATATATTCAACAGGCCTGAAAATAAGTATTTCTGTAGGTTGTCTAGGAAAAGAGCCTCCTAAAAATAAATATATCAATTCTAATACTTTGAATATAACTTATCCCATTTTGTAGCATCACCCTGAAATATTTTTGGCATTATTTATACTTAATGCACCCCTAGAGTCTCATGTGATCAGAGGTGGGATGGGAATGTGGTACTTCTGAGTGGTTTGGCTCAGTCCACTGAAGGTTTTATAGCTATAGCTAAAAGTAGTGTTAAGAGGTGAAACCTGATTGGAGGAGGTGGGTCACTGAGTGTGGCCAGGAAGGTCTGTCCCTCTCTCTTCTCTCTTGATCTCTCTCTCTACCTTCTCTATCATGTCTTGAGCAGAGTATCTCGTGTGATGTGCCCCTCCTAGGGCACCTTGTCTTGGAGCTAGCAGACTATGAACAGAATCCTCCACAATCTCTAAAGTAAAATAAACATTAAATTGCAGATGTTTTATATTGCATCTCGGCAATGAGAATATAACTAAACAAATTTTCATAGGTTTATTGTAGAAAATTACAAAATCAGACTGACAAGAAAAAAAAAAAAAAAAAAGAAAAAAAGAAAAGAAAGAAAACCCAAAGTCATAAAGCTGCGGTATTCTACTATATTTCATACTCACTTATTCAAATGAAAATTACTGTCCATTGTGAAGAAAAAATGTGTGTGAATGTTGTGATAACTGCTATTCTTAATCCTTTCTGGTTGCCAAAATGATTAGTTCATAATCAAGATTTATAAATAATTTATAGATACATATATATGCACATGTGTAAACTATATATGTACATGTGTAAGCTATATATGTACATAAAAACAAATAAGTACTTAGTAAATATTATTATACCTACACTCATACATGAAATCTACAGAACTTTAAGGGCCATATATATACATGACTGTGATGATACTTATAATAATGATTAGAAGCATTTTGTATAATTCTACCTAAATTTAACTTTTATTTGTTATAAAATTGATATCAACAGTATATAATCATAAACTACCTATATAGAATATGATTGCCAGAAATGCAGAAGATATAATCACTGACAAGGACAGAAAAGACAAAGAATGAAAGACAAGAATAAAAAAGTAAGTGTCTATTTTTCCTCTTGTTCCATTAGAGTTGGAAGTCATGCAGGGAAGAGAAGCTAATGAAAACAGTTTGAGTTGAGCAACACAGGGGACAGGAGGCTGCAGGAGGAGAGCTCCACTAGTGGGTCATCGATAGAGATAGGCTGAATAGGAAGGCAACAATTAGATATCCCTGGTATAATCTAAACAGAGAAAAAGAGAAAATGGAAACAAAAAAAGATTCTTGAAAATACCCACTAATGTCAGAAACAGTTGTAAATTCGTATGAGAAAAATCTGGAAGACTAGTTAAAGATCACATATGTAAATGAATTGGAATTATTGAATTCTTAAGAAAAAGAAGATTTTTTAAAGTAGTATTATGCAAGAAAAAAGGGAGCTTCTATTGCTGTGTTTTTTCCTATGAGTAAATGTTTACAATGAACATTTTAATTCAACATTAGTATTGTGTGGGCATTTATACTAGTAAAGGGATTTTCTACCTCTCATACCATCATCACCCTTAAAGAGAACTTCAAAATCTTTCATTATTGCTAGTGTCTTTTGATTTCTTCTTTAACCAACTCCCTATTACTCTATTATATTAATCAGCATTGATATTCGTCTTCTAAATACTACATCCATGTATAGATCAAGTATTATTGAGCACCCATCATGAAGCTGACATTTTGTTGAGTTTTAAGGCTGTAAAAACGCCCTCAAAAAACCAGTAGCCCAATACAGGTTGACTGAAGTATTGGAAAATAAATATAATAATATAATACATCTAAGATAGTAAAAATCTCTATTGGATAAAGAGAGGTGGAGGATAGAATGATAAATTCTACTCGAAGATAGTCAAGACAAGGCATCAAAAGGAAGATGAAATACCGATCCTGTTGACAGCTAGAGACTGAAATAGAAGGATTAGTGAATGATATAAAAACAAAGACAACGAAACAGAGAAGCCATCACATTTTAGACTTGAACTGAGCATTTGTTTCTATCTTTACAAATGTGATAATTGTTTGGAGGTCAGACATAATATGCGCGTGCGCTTGTGCGCACACGCACACACACACACACACACACACACACACACACACACACACACACACACACGATATGATCTCAAATTTCTTTCAACCAACTCTGAACCCTGCTCCATTGAATCTATAGCTCAATGTCTTCTTCATCGTAGGTAACTCATAATTATTTATTGGAAGAAAATAAAAATGATAATACAGCATTTTTTAGCTGATGCATAATGTAAAAATAAGCGATGAGTTTTCTTTTAAGTGAACAGTAGCTGCCAAATTCTCTCCTGGTTGCATGTTTGTTAAGTCACTGTAATAACTAGGAACCCCTGCTAGCACCAGAATATTATATAAGTCAATGCTCGAAAGCAATATTATTGTACACTATCTTGCTTTTGGGCTTTTATTTTAGGCCTCCTGAAGTCTGGTTACAAATACATCATTTATATTTGCATATTTATTTTTATCGTTTTCATAATGAAAACTAGATTCCTACCACGCTATATATGTACTCGGATTTTATAAGCAAGACCATGTAGAAGATGAGTTGTTCCAAGTTGTAATACGAATTGCTTAGTGCACTAAAAAAGAATTGCTTTTCCCTGTGTAAATGTTTATTTGCATTTTAAGCCTCTTGTAAAACTCTATTAACCATCACTCTCTTATTTTAGTAAATCTCTCATTTTGGAATTTGAGGATCCCAGAAAGGAAACATTTACTTCTCAGATAATATTAATATTTATAATAACTTTATAAAAATTTCTGATAAACAGTAGACTATGAGGATAACAGAAAACAAGCAAGTGAAAACAATCAAGAAAAAGAACGGCAGAGGAGAAGAAAATTCAGAATCCCATTTCTCTAATAAACTAACTGTTTTCATTTACAATGGTTATATTTAGTCTTGAAATGCATTCATTGGTAAAGGACAACTGTGTAATTAATTTTATGTGAACATAACAGTTTTATCTTCTCTATAATAAACAATCTTCTTAGGGATGAGAGCTCAGATAGTTCCCATGGCTCTTCTTCTGTGCATTTTCTGCCTCTCAGCTCTCGGAGGACTAGTCTAGGCCAATATTATAGATGACTGCATTCAGCAGTCTGTCCTGTGCAGTTCTGGAGTTGGAGTGAACTATTTTCTACACTCTGTTTGCTAGTTATGAAATTCCTTTGTTAGGATATCAGGAATTCAGCATGTCTAATGTGTATCAATACTGAAATCCTATCCTTATATCTTGCAGGTTTCTGACTGAAAAATAAATTATTCCCCACTTTGAATCATATTTCAATAAAATAATATCAGTTATCTTAAATAATCTCTTAGCTTCCTGGAAGCACTTCTAAGTTACTATAGAATTTAACCCTTGATCACAATTCCAGGAACATGACTGAGTCTAAAGAACATATCTAGGAAATAAATATAAAGATTGTTATAATATTATTTAACACATCATCCACTTAGCAAGAAGTAACAAGAAAAAAAGATTTTACTCATATTTTTTGATTTTGATTTTTTGTTTTTACTGTTTCATTCATCCAATTATAATTACTTAAATATCTTCTATAAGCAAATAGCTATACCAGATTTTATGAACAATTGTATATATGTATGCATGTACATTTGTATATATGTATATAATTCATTTTCAGTACAGCTAGTATTCATGATATCTGTAATATGGGACAGAATAGGAGGCATATTACTGGAAGGCATTCCTGGGAAGAGTATGGTAGCAGAGTTTGTAAAATGTATTAGTTGTAAATAGGAAAGACTTTTGCCATTGTACTAACTTCTAGGCAAGGAGGAGGCATTGAAAGAGGAGTACATTTCTAAAAGACATATTTCTAACATTAACTTGGAATTAATATGGTGTGTATTTAATGACTGAAGTTGTGAGGACCCTGGTGGAAGTGGTTCCTAGATCTTTCAGTATTGGGGGAGATAATAAAATACAAAAATAATGTGATTGGGGCTGGGGATTTAGCTCAGTGGTTTTGGCATCTCCTTTGCAAACCCAAGGTCCAGAGTTTGATCTCTGATAATGGCATGCAACAATGCTGGGTGTGGTGACTCATTCCCATCATCAATCAGTACCACACACCACCCTGTCAGGCGTGGTAGCTCACGCCTGTAATCCCAGTACTCGGGAGGCAGAGGCAGGAGTATTGTTGTGAGTTTGAGGCTTGCTGGCTTACATAGTGTGCTCAGGGCCAGCCTGAACTACAAAATGAGACCCTGAGGTCTCACTTATGAGGATGTCCTGAGGGTACATCCATTTGAATATGAATGACTCAATTTTATCATTTTTTGGTGGTAGAATAATACTCCTTTCTATAGAAGAACCATATCTTTATCCAGTCTCCAGCTGATGGATGTTTTAGTTGTTTCCAAGATTTAGCTACCAAAAACTGAGCTGCTATCAACATGGGTGCACATATGTCGCTGTGACATGAATCTTTTCTTTGAGGCAACAATCCAAGAGAGATAACAATCTTAAATATTTATGCACCAAATTCTAGTGTAAACCATTTTAAGAAAATTCTTTAACAATAGAGTCTACCCTTTTTTCTTACTTATCACTGCTATTCCATACCTCATATACTAAGCTAGAAAAACATGTGCATTTAAATTTCTTCACTTGCACACTGTTGTTTGCAGGTTGTCTACATGACAGTAAAACTGAACAGATAAAGAATGCATGAGCAAAAGCATATTCTCCCATCTTAGAGCCTCTTTAATGATTTTGTTTTAATTTTTGGGTGACTTTTTCTAGAACACTAGATAATATATCCTATCAACTAAATTAAAGAAGTTTAACAGTACCTGTTGTCTGCACAATATGAAGATAAGCATTCAATTCACATGCCCAGTTACTGTGCTATCTTTTGTGTAATAACAAAGTTTGATATTTATGTTACTGTTTTGCTTTTTTATTGATTATCATTACAATCCAATGTAATATTTTTTTCTAATTCATCAATCTTTGATATTATCTCTTAATATTTTTCTTTCTGCTTTCTGTGACTCACCATATGACAGCTCCATTTTTCTTTCTACATAACCAAAATTCTTAATATGTATGTCTCACAATCATAATAAATTATTTGTTATTCTATACAGTTTGAATACACAAAGTCACAAAACTGAAATGCACATAGCCTGTATCCTAGTGACTACACACTAGTAGTTGCCCATTTTTCAAAGGAACAGTTCATTACATCTAGGGAAATAGAGTCAGGGTCAGATCAAAAGTGAATTTTCTCTTGTGGAAATCTAATGTCAAGACATTTAGGGTGACTTAAAGGAAAAATATACTCATAGATGCCATGACCTATTTGCAAAGTAATTTTGTAGTTATTTTCTCAGAAGTCCTAATTGTATTTTTCTTGCTTTATGCAGTTTATTAGTATGTTACTTCCTCTCAAGATTCTAATATTTTCTTTTCTGTTGAGTGACTGCCTTCCTTCTTTATCACTGCTTTTTCATCCTGTTGTTGTACTTGAAATATCTATATCCGGTACTCATGTGGATTAATATTTCTGATGTTTAATGCTCAACCTGAATCTGATGGCTTTCTTTTATTATTCCTCTGGGATGAATTTACTTTTTCTCAGATATTGCGTTTACTCTTTTGGATATGTTTTTAATACAGTGTATTCTCAGGG
This sequence comes from Petromus typicus, assembly GCA_004026965.1. NCBI lineage: Eukaryota > Metazoa > Chordata > Mammalia > Rodentia > Petromuridae > Petromus > Petromus typicus. The sequence goes on from PVIR01019467.1 coordinate 29,448, forward strand.
AAATTTTGAAGGAGATATATGGAATATGAACTTAACATTTTGTCAGTATATTGAAAAGATACCTTTTTTATGTGTGTTATTCATATTTTAGCACTTTCTCAAACATGAGTTTGAAAATTATTTTTCAGAAATATTAGGCACTGCCTCCTTTATTGTCTAGCATGTAGCACTACCAATTAGATTCTGACATGAGACATAATTACTATTAGACAGATGTCACCTTTGTTCTCTTGGAAGAAATTAGCATCAGTATTTTTAAATTCATTTTATTTGTATATTGTATGTATACATTATGTTTACATTCAACATTGAGAATTTATACCTAGGTATGACACGTCTTGTCCTCACTTGCATTTGTGTTTTTAAACTGATATGAACTGCATCACAGGGATGCAAGGATAGTTCAACATATGCAGATCAATAAATGCAACACACCCTGTGAATAGTGTTAAGAATAAAGGCCTTATATCAGAATAGATGTAGAAAAAGACTAATAAAATCAAATGTCCATTCAAAATAATAACCCCTCACGAGAGTTGGTAGAGCAGGTTCTTACCTAAAAATGAGGAAATCCAAATATGAACATTCCATAGCCATCATCATATTGAATGGGAAGCAGAAAGCATTTTCTCCAAAATCAGGAGTGAGACATGGGTATCCATTCTCACTACTCCTTCATTCTGCATTTGTATTAGAAATGTTCAGTGTAGGAATTCTGTAATGATTTAATCATCCCTCATCACACTGGATCATCTCAAAAACATATTAATACTTGATACTTCCTCACTAATTGCTTGGTTTTCACGGCTGTTAAATAATTTCCAGCAACACTGCTTTTCTAGAAAGCTCATGTTTTACATGACTCCAAGTTACCCATTTTTCAAAGGAACAGTTCATTACATCCGGGGAAATAGAGTTGACTACCCAACTATAAGTCCTGAGAGAAAAATTAATACTGAAGATTATTACTGGATTTCCTTTAGTGATCAGTCTTTTAAATGAATACTTCATGGAAAGATACATTACTTTCATAACTAAAATATTTGAAAGTGTTCTGCAGGTTTTTCATTCTGCTAAATCGTCTGGAGAAGCTAGAGTACATAGAAGAGAAAAGATAGCTGAAAACACTGAAGAAGAGCAAAATAAAATCATTCACTTTTAGCGCATGTATGTCTACATTGGTAGAAGGAAACACCTGACTTTAAAGTGTGTTCAGGAACAATCATATTGAAAAACGTTCAACTCACTGTGTTGAGACTGCTTTCCATAGCAACAATATCTTTTTGTTTTATTTTCTTTTTGTTTATCTTTTGCTTTGCATTGTGGCATAAGCACAGGTCAAAGTGTGTCTGTGTTGTCACATAGTACATTATTTTATTAATTTTGAAAGCGAGAGAATATTCTGTTGAATTTATATTTGCACTACATTTTATGTGTCCATTTATCTACTGACAGACATTGAGGTTATTTCCACAACTGGTCCACTGTGAATAATTGTACAGTGAACATGAGAATGCAAATATCTCTCCAAGATTGTTGACTTCATTTCTTCTGGGTAACTATTCAGAAGTAGGATTACTGGATCAAAGAATACTTTAATCTTTAATTGTTCTAGAAACATCCACACTTTTAAAAAATTTGATGATGACAATATTTTACCTCCTCATTAACAGAATACAAAGGTTGAAATTTCTCTACATCTTTATAATACTTTTCCATCCACTCATTCATTTTTTAAAATTTCAATGCCATTGTTCTAAGTGTAAGGTGATATCTCATTGCAGCTTTGCTTTGTGTTATTATGATACATAAGTAGTGATGCTGAGCACTACTAGTCTTCCTCCTTTAAAATGTGAGTGTTGGGCATTTGGACTAACAATCAGAAAGTGACTGATAAATACTTTTTCAATTTTAATTTCATCATCTTCTCTGCTCTCATTTATGACAATGATATATCATCTCTTAAAAATAATGAAAGAGGCAGAATGTAGAGAAAATAAAATACATTTGGCATCTTTCAACTTATCCACCAGCTGTTCTTACTTCTAATTTGTAAAACGGTGTTAACTGGACCCCCAAATAATGAGGCTTTAATGACAGAACAGAATTGCTAATTATTTTCCTTAGCCAATTTTTATTCCTTAGCCAATGAACTAATTATTGAAGAGTACTTCGTTATATTTTCCCCAATTTACATTTAGACAATAATCAAAGAAGCAGAAACAAACATGATACTGTCCGGGGATGATTATTGCAACTATTCTGTGTGCAGCTTGAAAGACATTTTTAGAAAGCAAAGTGGTGAGGAATGGGTGTTACTTTCCAC
>PVIR01019468.1:0-31649 GCA_004026965.1 Petromus typicus
TGTGAGCCACCATGCCTGGCACTGTGGTATGTGGTACTGGTTGCTGCTGGGCATGAGTCTCCACACCCAGTATGGTATGTGGTTACCAGGGATTGAACCTGGGCCCTTGGGCTTGCAAGACATGAGCCAGAACCACTGAGCTAAATCTTCAGCCCATTTTTTCCAAATTTTAATGAGATCTGGTCTCCAGGGTTAACACTAGTAAGTTTCCCTGGACTAGAAGCTGGCAAGGTTTTGTCCTCATATAGTTGATAGCCTATTTCATTGGTCCCAGATCAATAAGATATTTGAAGAATCTGTGATCTAAGGATCCACTACTATATCATAAAATAGACAAGGCCTTCATATAACACCTCAAATGGATTCAAATTCAGCCCAGTTCTGGAGGTGTTTTGAGTCCTCATAAGAGCTAATGGCAATAATTGGAGCCAAGATTCAGAAGTTTCTTGGCAATGTTTTGCCAGAGTTCACTTTAGACACTGGTTAGCTCTTTCACTCTCCCTGGAGGACTGAAGTCTCTGTGCAGAATGGAGAATGGTGTTTCATTCCCAAAAACTTTGCCACTCCCTAAATTATTGGAGATGTAGTAGAAAGCTTGTCGTCCTTCTAAAGGAACATGGGGACTCCAAAGGGGAATGATTTCTTTGAGCACCACCTTTACTATCTCCATAGCCTTCTCTAAATCCATAGGGAAGGCCACAGTACAGCCTGTAAAGGTCTAAATTAGGACCAATATTAGTTTAAATCCCTAACATGCTGGTATGTAGGTAAAATGGGATTGACAATCCTATTCACCATATATCCAGGTTCTCCATACAGCGAGTATCAAAAGAGGTGACCTGGGCTTGCCAGGATTATTGTGGGCCCAGAACTGGCAAGTTTTATAGACTTATCAGGTGGTCACTGACAGTCCTCACCATGTAAAAATTCAAGTAACCATTTGCAATGCAGCATTTCTTCTCATAAAGAAAGAATCAGAAAGAGTTTTCTTTTTAAACCTCCTACTGTGTCACTTGAGGTGGAATGATCTGCTTTTCAAATTCTATCAAAGCTTATTTTTTCTTCTTCTTTTTTTTGGGGGGTGTGGGGGGATAGGGTCTCATTTTCTGGTTCAGGCTTGCCCTGAGCTCACTATGTAGCCCAGATGAGCCTAGAAACTTGCAATCTGCCTGCCTCTGCCTCCCAAATGCTGGAATTATGGGTGTGAGCCACCACACCCAGCACTATGGTATGTGGTACTGACTGCTGGTGGGTGTGAGCTACCACACCCAATATTGTTGTATGTGGTTACCAGGGATCAAACCTGGGCCCTTGTGCTTGCAGGCAAGCAGGTGCTGGAACCACTGAGCTACATCCCCAGCCCAAATGTTATAAATCATTCTAAGTTTATTTATTTATTTTTATTTTTTATTTTTGGTGATTCTGGGGATCAAACTTAGGCCCTTGGGAATGCAAGATGGCCACTAAGATACTAAGCTAAATCCGTGGCCCCGAAGCTTTTTTTCAACTCCTCTCTTGTTCTGAGATCCATTTATCTTCCTGGGGGAATGTAGGCTGGTTTTAATGGTCCTTAAAACAGTGACAATAAGAACAGGATCTATAATGCTGCCTTTTTTACATATCAGCCTTTGATTTCTCAGAGATTTTAGACATGTCCCTTTGGTATACTTTACAATGAAAGCGAGGGGCCTGCCTGAGAAAAGAGACTGCTTCCAGAAGCTGTAGGATTTCTTGCTTCTGCTTTATAGATGATTTGCTTATTAGCTAGCAAAATCCTTTCTTTCCAGATTGATATATGGGCATGTAGCAACAGAAATCTATATTTGGAACTTGTGTAGTTTGTTTTTTCGCTATTTTAACATCAATGCCCAGGTCTGGGCTATGAATTCTGTTTCTTGAACAGAGTTCCCTGAGGGGACCTCCCTGAGAGGACTGAGTTTAACCTCAATGATCTGCTGAGAACAGACAACTGCATAACCTCCCTTTCACCATCCTTGTACAATAGCTCTTTAGGGTCTTGGAGGAGGGGAAGGCCACTGATGTTCTGTCTGCTTGCATAGGTCTGAGAGATTACCTCTTTATAAGAGCAGCTAACTTCTAAACTTGCTTGCATCAGTGAGGTAAGATTAACAGTAGTACAAGTCCTTATGATAACTTCAGTGTTATCTAAACGCATGACTTTTCAACTATAACCTTTTATCTCCAGAATAGATCTGATCTAATGGCCAGTCAGAAATTACAGTTTTGGGGCTGGGGATTTAGGTCAGTGGTTCTGGTATCTATCTGGCAAGTGCAAGGTTGTGAGATTTATCCCCAGTAACCACATACCACAATGTCGGGCATGGTGACTGATGCCTGTAATCCCAGCACTTGGGAGGCAGAGGCAGGAAAATTGCTGAGTTTGAGGCTGTCCTGGGCTACATAGTGAGTTCAGGGCCAGCCTGAACTACAAAGCAAGACCCTGTTTCAAAAAAAGAAAGAAAGAAAGAAAGAAAGAAAGAAAGAAAGAAAGAAAGAAAGAAAGAAAGAAAGAAAGAAAGAAAGAAATTTGCAAAGAAAGAAAGAAATTACACTTTTTTGATCCAAAGTTTAGTTTTGTAGCTTCTTTTTTTTAAAATTGAAATCTTTATTGGTGCATTACATATAAACATCATGATTGCACTCCATAATGGGGATTTGTACCACTATAAGACACAATTTAATTCTTCTAGCATGGCTATATCTGCTATTGCCTTAGAGTAGCCACTATATGGTTTTGAAAAGTATGCCACTCAGAAGATTTTTTGTTGCAGCCTTTGACCTAAGAGACACAAAGCAATTCCTCTCATTTCTGAAATCTAGATGGAAAAGCATTTTTCTTAAGTGAGGTATTCCTAGTACTACAGCCTAAGTAAGGGCATGTTTATTTTCTAAAAGGCATAGACAGTCACATTTGTCTGTGATAAAGGTTCCAAATCTGGATCTTTGACAGTCTCATATAAAGACTTTGTTATTAGTTCAAAATTAGGTATCCAGATCCTGCATACACTGGCCATTCTCGGGAAGGAATGACTCTGTTGTTTTGTGGCAGGAGCTCCCAGGTCACAGGTAGCTTAGATGCAGTCCCTAAACAGCTGTTGTTCATGAGTGTGGGAATGCACCCCAAGTACTGGGCTTTCTGAAGGGATATCTGATCCTTTTCCTTTAAAACACTGAGGACAGGGGTCACAAGACTAATGACAACAGTCTTTTTTATTTCCCATTACCCAAGCTGATATCATATCTAAGCTATTGTATCAGAAACCTGGTTGATTTCATGCCAGAAGACCTGAAAAGAGCACATTCTGACCGATCTCAGATGTAAGGCTCAGAAACAGTTCGGCACCTGAGTCCTGGGTCTCTATGACTGAGGTCCTGGGTCTCTGTATTTGCCGGCTAAGGTGGCTGGTTATAACCTAACCTACCTCAGTTTCAGCATTCTTTCCCACAGCCATGAGACTGTAAATATTCCAGGTGAGGACTGACTCATCAATCTGCATCCTAAAGTGAAGAAATATAGAGAAAAGAAGTAATCAACATATTATAAACATGAAACATCAAAAGAATTAAGCTGTGGTTGTCAGACACAAAGATGTAGGGATGATTTACTATTGCAGAATAATTTGAGGTAGTTAATATAGATCATACTCAATTATGACTTAATCATAGGCATTGGCAACCCATCAGTCTGGTAATGATAAAAGGATTGACTTTCAGTGATATAGATGGTAGTTTCTGCCATGACCTATGTCAACATTAGCAACCAACATAATTCTGTTAACTGCTGTAGCACATAAAGGCTATAATGTGTAGTGCTTCTCTTACCAATGTGATTTACTTTTCTGTCATGTAGCACTTCTTTAGCAGTCTTTTTGCCTCCTGGCCCCCATCAGGAAAAGATTCAGACACCTTAAAAATAATATTTCAAAGTTTGTTAATGTACTAGAATGTATTAATAGAGCACGATGCTAGCATACTTTTTTTGCTATGATTAGAATATGTCCTTCCCCAGTTTTCATGCCAAAATCTTGGGGAAGTGATTAGATCATGAGGGTGGAACATAAATATCATATGAGATTTATGCCCTTATGAAGATGCTCTGGATCTCTGCTTTACCTTCCATTATGTGAGGGTGCAGAATGAAGGTATCATTTATGAAGCTCCTATCACATAATAAATCTATAAGTACCTTGATCTTGGACTTCCAGCCTCCAGAACTGTGGAAAATAAACATCTGTTTTAAAATTCCTACAGCAAGTTATTTGTTATAACCAGCCAAATAAACATTGATTGTTATTCTTATGTCATTCCCAGAAGGAATAAATTGGTCATCCAAAATCTCTTTCAAAAATGCAGTCCAGGAGATATTAGGCACAAATAATGGTTGCTGTAATGTAGGATTAAGTCAAGGGTGTTTCAGACTTGGCTGAAGTTCTGCAGCAGGTAGAGGTGCTTATTGGACCTCTCTGTAAGATTGTAGCCAAGATTTCATTACGTATCTGAACATACTGAGAAGAAAGATAAAGTTCAAGTTTGAAAGAGAAACTAAAGACCAGAGTCCAGGAGGCTGAGGAATGAGTCAAAGACAGATTTCAAGGTTCTATAGCCTGGACCCAGGGCATCATGTAGTGTGCTCATGGATTTTCCCATGGGTGTAGAGGTTTCTTTTTAAAAACTGAAAGCCATTCGAGTTACTAATCAGCTTAAATTTGCACATGTATATGGCTACAAATTCCCTATCCTGTGGTCCAGTGACTGGGTTGTTGTCTTCAGAAAAGATGAACTTGGAAAGCCTGACCCTAATCCAGGGTGTATTCAGTGACTGCAGAGGGCTGTTTCTGCACTGACCTCTCCCCCAGCTCACTGTGCTTCTCTGAGGGATGTTTGTTGGTTATTTCTTGGTCTAGCATTTGTTTTTCATACAGAAAACTGTAGAAAACAAGAACAATATAAATTGAGGTTTTCCTTAAGTTCATTTGCATTGATTTTATGTCTGTGAGTTAGCGTACTGGTTGCTTCTGTGTCTTTAAATTTATGTTTCTTTTAAGAATCAATAATAATATTTGGCCATTTCATCAATTTCAATATCCTTATTTTATCAAAACAAAAAATGAGGAAAATTGTGAGTCAATTTTTACTTTTTAAAAAGTTTAGTAGCATGTGAAATCAAAAACTAGAGTATCATTGATCCACACTGTCCTCATAATTTAGCTGGGCTACTTTCCTGGCCACAGGACAACTAACACAGCTTCTGCAATATATAGTAATACAGATTCACCCATTCTGGGAAGATATGGGTGAGAGAGAAGATGAAGTCACTTCTTTATCCTTCCTGCCTTTAAACTGTCAAGTTTGGGAAGGTTCAGAACAAAAACTCAAACTCTTTTTACTTAGGCATCTAAGAACTCTGAGAAAGCATAGATTTTCCTAAACGGACTTCTCAAATGGTCTTATGACCCATCTGATGCCAAGACTATAGAGGACACTGAACTTTGCCAAAAACAGAAGTCTGTGTTTTGGGATCCTTTTACCTTTAACAAAACAGACTACTCTCTGAATAGCTAAAGGAAATCTTCAGCCTTCCTTCCCATATGTAACTCTTGCCTCATGGTAGGAACCTCTTATTCCCTGGCACCTAATCACCTATATTGTCCACTTCTCCTTAAGAAAATCCATTCCAGTTAAGACTGTCATTAACAATGGAAAACAAACACTGACTATATTTAAATAAAAAGAACTTTTGGGGAGGCTAGAATATATTATAATCCCTAAAATCAAGATGTGTAGAAAAAGTAGGCTTTGGATAAGAGTGGCCCCAGAAATCTAAGTGACAGGACCTAAGTGACAATTCTATAGCATGCTACCATCAGCATGAATGAAATTCAACTGTTTCCTAAAAATTATATTGTTGTGGTGCTCAGTATTCTGCTTCATATCTCGATCACTTGCCTTTTCTTGGTAAGAGGGCAATAGCTTTTAATCAACAGCTTTATCAAGACTAAAGACCACAGGGGAGAGGAAGTCCCCAAAAGGGAGGCTTAGAGCTGATTTCAGAGGGGAAAGGGTGGATTGTCAATAGGCAGAACAACAGATGTCTTCAAGAGACCTTTCTCTATGCAGTTCAGACATAGGCCTCCAACATTCCCCAAGATCAAACTGATTCTCAGCAAGATGTATAAATCCTCAGTAAACTCAGAGGGCTGAGGGACCCTTGCCATTTTGGCAAGAAGAGCATCTTAAACACCATTTGATAATAGCAAAAACTCTGCCTAAGAGTAAGACCAGTTCCACAGCATGTAGAATTGCCTCAAGTTTGATCACAGAGATTCAATAAGCCAAACTGACCTTAGGGTAAATCTTTGAATGTTAACATGAAACAAAATTTTGGCCACTAACCTTATTACCACTCCCAAATCACTATCAAGGAGAGCATTTTAATAAGCAGCTTTGAGGGGTACCAGCATTGAACTCAGGACTTTGCACTTGCCAGGCAGGCATGTCACCATTAAACTAAATCCCTAAGCCAAAGTCAAATAATTGTGGCTGGGGCTCATTAGGCCACTTGCCATTTGAGTTGGAAATACCAAAGGAAAAAGATACAGTTTGTGAAGACTCTCTAAAGATATTTAGCTGTTTGAGACAATATTCTGAATGTTACAACTGTTATCTGAAAGTTAACACAGGTTTTTCTTTCTTACAACTGGACACCACACAAATTATCCTCTAGATCATAGATCAACATAGGAAGAAAACCTACTTTAACTGAAATTGTAACAGAGGATTTCTGAATGGAATACAAATCCGGCACTGACAAAGTAAATCTATTCTGTCTCTCTTTTTTATTATTTAAGAATATTTGAGTTTTACATCATTTTATTTTATGTGCACCCTCACCAAAATACTAACATTAATGAATTTTAGCACCATGGGGCTTTATTGTTATTATTATTATATATTATTATTATCTCTCTCTTTTTGTGTATACATAACCAATTTGCACACACAGCACTAGAACTGGATGCATAACTTACAAAAGGGAGTAGGTACCTTGTTTAAATATAATAGGGTCCAGAGATTTAGCTCAGTGGTTCCAGCTCCTATCTTGCAAACCCAAGGACCAGTTTCAGTCCCTGGCAACCACATACAATTCTGGGTGTGGAGACTCACACCCAGCAACAATCAGTACCACACACCACAGTGCTGGGCGTGGTGGCTCACGCCTGTAATCCCAGCACTCGGGAAGCAGAGGCAGGAGGATTGCTGTGACATGAGTTTGAAGCTGAAGCTGAGCTCAGGGCCAGCCTGAACTACAAAGCGAGACCCTGTCTCAAAAAAAAAAAAAAAAAGATATATATATATATATACATATATATATATATATATATATATATATGCATTTCACAGAAATTACTTCATATTCACCCTTCCTCATTCAGGCTCTATTAAATTTAAACAGAAATTAACACAATGTTAACTTTTTCCTTCTGTACCATTGATAATCACACATGTATTGGTTATCTCGCCAACCTGTCAGCTCTTGGATACCTTGTGCAAAAGACAAGCATGCTGACAGATGGCGAGCAAGCATGAAAACAGGGAAGAGGCATGTTAGGAAGAAGACTGCATTTGTCTCCAATAATCAATTGAATTCCTGATAGTAGTGTTTTCAGTGTGTGTGCTGGAGTCTGAGTCTCGCAATCCGCTCAGTAATACAGTCATACAGAAAAGTTGATGAACATAGGATGCATAAAGATTTCCAAAGTATTCTGTCATAGATTTACAGAGGAATGGGGGAAGAGGGTGCTACATCTTTGCAAAGGTGAAGGGCTACAGATTTTCATTACTATCGTCCCGTCACATTCCAGTTTTTGGAAAAGTAGCACACTGGCCTGAGATTTGAGAATGAGGTAGATCTTAGTTCAACTGCAGCTCTTTTATGACCTGGATCCCTTGGGAAAATGGCCTAAATTCTCTCAGTTTACATTTTCCTGCAGTGGCACTGTGAGGAATAAATGAACTCATGTATTGGAAGTTTCTGGTGCACCTCACACTTTCCTCTAGTAGGTTTTAAATCAGCTCTCCATGTGTGAAAGTTTCTATGTCCCAGGTTTTTACATGGGCTTAATCCAAGGACTACTTCTATACAGTCTTTAGTCTAGGTCCACCTTCCCTGGTTTTGGGGAAGTTGAGGCTATAAACAAGCAGCGAAGATCATCTCCAGATTCCATTCTGATTCCAGAAACACAGGGATCATTCTTCCATAACTGGAATATGATCTCTTGGGTTATTACAGGTAAATATCATGGGCTGAGTGGTATCCATCTGAATTTCTCCAGTACTTAAGTGTCTATCTTCCTGAGAAAGTGTCTGCCATGTGACAAGCACTATGTTAGCTATTTTCACTGTGTTCTTCCCATTTAATTTTTACTATAATCCTATAAAAGAAGTTTTATGATCAATACAGTACAGATACAGAAACGGGGGTTTTAGTGAAGTGATTTTCCTTACTCACATGTCTTGTTAGTGGCAAAGGGGAGATGAATGCTGCTCGTCAGACACATGCTTTTCCCTTTTCCTTTTGAGCTTCTTTTCCTTTGGAGTTTCTGTTTGTGGGAGTAAGGATGGCACACTGTAGGTAAACAATATTCTAGAACCACCACAATATATTTTAAAACTTACTTCTTGGAAGGGCAGAAGGTGAAATTTCCATTTCATAATACAGTAGAGGCACTGTCCATGCTGGGACACCTGGGAAAAATATTTGCTATTTTCCTGAAATGTTTCTATAGTGTTGTGTTTTGAAACCCTGAATAACCCAAGTTTTGAGTTACATATTGAGGTCATATATTATTCTGTTGCAGTGGATTTTGCTAACGGGTGTGTACCAGCCCAAAATAAATAAATGAATTAATTTAAAGACAGCAAAATTGAGAAGAAAAAACAGAATCTTGAAAGCATTCCCTAGGAATCCTTAGAAAATTGTGGATGAGAGCCTGATCATCCTCTCATAAAGAACTAAAAATTTAAGTTTTAATATAATGTGGGCAGTGAAGGAAAGATGACCACACAAGACATCTGGGATAAGTCAGTAATACTTAGAATAATTTGTTTCCTAACAATTTAGTAATTATTTTTATTCTTGAAAGCCTTCTATTTAAAATTTCTATATACTTTTGTCTCTAAAATAAAAGTCTGTTCCCAGAAAAGCTTTTATTTTCTTTCCTATGTCCCTTGTACAGAGAATAGCTCATGACTGATAAGGTTCAGATGAAAAAGTTTTGAGTACATTTTCATATCCTAAACATGTCAATGTAAGAACTAGAAAACCATGTCTTAACTTTCTCAATTCCTATCCCTGTTTGTTCTTCATTACTACTTATTAACTGCAGTATACATTTGTTGTTTTATCATTAATTTGAAGATAAATTACTTTATCTATTACCTATAGCAATGGTTGTGAGTGGTCTCTGTAAACCATGATAAAAATATCATTTCTTTCCATAACTGTCCCCATATTTCACTTAGGCCAGTGTTCAATATCCTCACACATATTAAAGGCAGAAGAATTTCATAATTTTTCAACATTGTGGTACTAACAAGTCTATATGTTTCAAACATTTAAAAGTAAACAAAATAATAATAAGCAAGAATCCAAATAAAGCTGAGTATGAAAGGCAAGTCTCCCAAATTTATGTAACACATTCAGAAGCTTTCTCATAATAAATACATTAAAGACATAAATTATAAAATGCTCATTAGAATTGGTGATGACAACAATATTGCCTAGGACACAAATAGTCTAATCTATTACCCTATAAAACTTAGCTCTCTGTTCTAGTTAGGAAAAAAAAGTCCTCACTTGCATTCTTATTGGTTCATATTTGCTTATTAATGCTGACAGGATGTTCGTTACTTACATAACCATTAGGTAACGTAGTCAGTGACATGGCATTTGCAAATTCTCCTTTATTCACAGGGTTTCCTCTGCAGAGCTAGTTTGCCAAAGTGATGACAAATGAAAATCATTTTTAAGACCTTCTCCGTGTTCTTTCAAATCATTTAGAGGAAAATGAAACAAACATTTATGGAGGACCTACAAGGTTCCAGGCACTGTCAGCAACGCAGATCAGATCATTTAATTGTCCTCCTTGAATAAAAGAAAAATGACAGCAGACGTAATGTGCAGTGACACAGACTCTTACTGCTCAGTGTTCTCCCCTTGTCAGTTCCCCAGAATAGACACCGGGCCTGAGATTCTCTTCAACTTATGCTGTTGATGCTAAGTGCAAATGAAAACCACAAGTCACAAACCAAAGGTCTTAGTCCTAAGTCCAAATATGTTACAACAAACTCACCTTCAAGAAAGAGTTTCTGAAAAAAGATTTTCTCTTCAAAATGGCAAAATCGGGTTTTTGTATCCAGACTTGTTCAAAGCTGAAGATCCTTAGACTGAAGTGGGTGGATTTCAACTTGGAAACTGGAGTTGTTAACACAAGTGTGCTGTATTTTTAAGAACATTTTTGGAGAAGCTCATAGAGTTCTTTAGATATCTACAATGTGGTTTCAACAGTTTTAAAGACTTCTGTGTAACAAAACTTACATGAAGTAAGTCTTCAAAAAACACATGATAAAATAATCCATTTGGAAGAACTTGGAATATTTGGAAAATATTTGACAATTTGTCTAGATCATATGTCCATCTTTGAGAATTTTAAATCACTGCTACAATTTTATAAAACTTCTTAAAATTGGTTCACAGTTCTGCCAAAACATCTCTCTGTTGTCTTTAGCGCGTGTTAGGCCTCTATCCTTTTGAACAGAATTCCACTCAAATAATCAGGCAAGTCACGTTTGCTACAGAAGTTGCTTTTTATAATGATGATTTCTGGCTCCAGATTTGAAGCTAACATATATCAGAAGAGAGCAGCTAACAGCATCCTCTTGACCCTCTCCATCACACTCTAATCTATAAGAAGTCAGCTCAAAATGTTTTTTTCAATCTAAATATAAGAATGAAAACTATACAACTCCAGAAGAGAACATGGGGAAATCTTTTCTGACTTAGAATTAGATAATGATATCTGTGGTATCTCACCAAAAGTACAATCAAAGAAAAGAATTGAAACTTGCTCAAAACTAAAAATCATGTGCTTTAAAAGTCATCATCAAGAAAGTGAGAAAATAAGCTACAGAATAAGAAAAAATATTTGGAAATTGTAAAATATATGAGAATTTAGATCCAGAATATATAAATCACTCTGGCCATGTAACAATAAAAAATAAACCAATTTTAAAATGAATAGATTCTAGGTAGGATGATACACACCTGTACTCCCAGCTCACTAGGGAGGAGAAGGTGGGAGGATCACAGAAGCCCAGGAGTCAAGATTGACCTGGGCAGCCAAATATTCAAGCTCAACCTGGCCAATGTGGTAGGACCACACCTAACAACAAATGAACAAAGAATTTGAACATATATTTCTGCAAATACACACAAATGGCCAATCACCACATGCAAAAGGGTTCATTAGCAAGGAAATGCAAATGAAAACCACAATGAGATATCATTTCACAACTAAATGTCTAAACAAAAAAGAGAAAAATAGCAAGAAGTGATGAGAATGTGAAGAAACTGGAACCCTCTCACACTGCTGATTGGAATGTAAAATGATGAAGCTACTTTATTTAGAAGATAATCTGACAGTTCTTAAAAATGTCAGACATAGTTACCATGATCTAGCCATTTGGTCCTAGGTATACTCAAGAGAACTAAAAACTATGCCTATATAGAAAGAATTATTCATAATAGTCTCAAAGTGGAAATAACTTTTAAATGTTCACCTATTGATAAAAGCATAGGCAAAATGTGTTCTATTTGTGTAAAGTATTATTGATCAACAAAAAGTAATGGAGTACAAATGTGTGTTACTGCATGAATGGAATTTGGAATGATTATGATAAGTAAAAAAGTCACATATTAGATGAGTCTACAAAATGCTCTGAACAAGCAAATGCATAGGGGTAGAAAATGGTTTCCAGGGACTGAAGATGGGGGTGGGGAGTGACTGCTACTTGGTGTGGGGTTTGTATTGGTCATTCAGGTTAATGTCAAACAGAAAATTATTTCTCCTAGCTTTAGAGTCCAAGATCAAGGTACCAGCCAATTTGGCTCCTGGGAGGGTTTTTTTTTCCTGGTTTGTACATTGCTATCTTTTTACTCTATGTTCCTATGTCCTTTCCTCAGTGAATAAGTGTGGAGAGAGTAACAATTTTCTGTCTGTGTTTGTTATCATTTGTTCATTTCAGCCCTGGGAATTGAACTGACACCCTTGTAATGAGCTATATCCCTAGTTTGGGTCTAAATAGGCATCCGCCTGCCTCAGCATCAGCGTGCTGGGAATGCAAGTATGTGCCGCCACATCCATCTCCATCTTCTCCTAAGGTCACTAATCATAATGGATTAGGGTCATCACTCTTATGATCTCATTCAACCTTAATACCTCCTAAAAAATCTGCTCACAATACCATTGTCAATGAGGATCCTTGTTCTTAATCCTATGAAATCAGGGAAAACACATGTTTAGTTCATAACAGGGTTTCTTTTGGGGGCACTGAAGTTATTTTTAAATTGTGTAGTTGCACAACATAGTGAATATACTAAAACTACCAACATGTATACTTTCAATGATGAACTTTATAGTGATGAGTTATTACCTCAATAAAGCCATTGTTAAATAAGAAAAGAGAAAGTACTTAAGACAAATAATTATTTCCATTTCATACATTTTTGAGGGTGGAGTCAGCAGGTGAATACAGAAGCAATTTTTTGCAACATTCTTTTCCCTTCCAGAAGTACGACACATGAAGTATTCATGCAGGGGGTTTGTTGTTTCCTTTTGTTAGTGTTTATAACAATTTACAAGACACTGAGTAGGAGAGCTGTTTGGTTTACTTTATTATAATCCATTTGACACTTTTTCTAAAAAACACTTGCTCCAGGGAAAATGTTGAAAGTTCCATATTTTTAGCTTCCCATGACCTCAGATCTGTTTCTCATGTTCCCCAGATCCACATGTGTGTGTGTTAACCATGGAAACTGGCCATACACACACTATGAAGGAATTACCTCAGAAAGAAGCACTTGGGCAGGATATAGGACCCTTTAATAGACTGCTCTTGGGAAAGTTGAGAGGTCCCTCATAACTGGACACCCCTTTGAACAGCCACAGGGCTTCCCACATAGGTGGTTCATTTGTGGTTTGGAAGCATATTTGCCTCCTTTTGAGCTTTTTCTATAAGTCATCATTAGGTAAAAATTAGCTTCTGAATCAGAAATATTGGTGTTTCTGATAATAAAACCAAGAAAATAACTGTCTATCTACAACCTTGACTCATACAAATGACCTAAGTGTTCATAGGTTTTCTTTAACACTTAGACAAATGCTCTGCTAAGTCATCAAACATCATGTTTTAGGGACTTTTCTAGAGTAAGATGTCTTTATAGGTAATGAACAATTTGACTTATTCCATTAGCTACTGGTAGCTAGTGTTTGCAAAGGGACTTTGACTTAATCATTTTGGTATCTACTTAGAAGCACCTAGGATTTTTCATGTTGTATCTCTGCCTTATACAACTAGAGTGAGAACATTCTTCTAAGAAGAATGATATTGGCGTGCAGTTTCAAAGGAGAATACGGAGGCTGCCAGGAAGAAGAATGTGGAGAGATTTCTCCAGAGAAGAAAACTGGATGTGTGCAGAAAACTTTGGAGGCAGGAAAGGTCTTGAATGAATGAAAGACTACATGGGAGAATAATGTGCATTAATCAATAGGGCAAACTAGATTTGGATTACAAAGTGCTTCGACTTTGTCTTTGGAGTTTTAATTCTTTGCCTTGAACCGAGCAGAGTGTCCTTCAAGGATTCTTTTTTTTTTTTTTTTTTTTTTTGAGACAGGGTCTTGCTTTGTGGTTCAGGCTGGCCCTGAGCTCAGCCTCAAACTCACATCACAGCAATCCTCCTGCCTCTGCGTCCTGAGTGCTGGGATTACAGGCGTGAGCCACCATGCCCAGCACTGGTACTGGTTGCTGCTGGGCGTGAGTCTCCACGCCCAGTATGGTATGTGGTTACCAGGGATCGAACCCCGGTCTTTGCGCTTGCAAGACAGGCACCAGAACCACTGAGCTAACTCCCTGGCCCACCATCTTCAAGGATTCTTTATGGAAGAATTACATAATTAAAGAAATTTTCCCCCTTTTTTAAAGTGTCGTTTTAAGATTCACCTAGATGCTGCATGGAGTAGGTTGACATTACAAGGAAAAAATGAAGACAACTCAAAGTAGTGAGTATAGCAGTGAAAAGCACACACAAATTAAAATGGAAAAACCTGAGTGCATTTAAGAAGTAGGAATATAATGAGCTGGGCTACAGAAGTAAAAGTCAGGGTGGAATTAAGTATGACTCCGACAGTTTTCCTAAAGGAGAAGATGAGTAAAGGTCAGTGTACAGGGGAAAAAGTAAGTTTTTCTATTCATTTATCATACATGAGGGGAACAATAGGCAGTTGGAGACAGAATCCTGGCCTACAGAAATATGCCTCCTTAGAAATATGCATTGAAGAACTGTTAGCATGTTTAAGATTTGGAGCAAAGGACTAATGGAAAGATATGTTAAAAATAGGTGAGCCTTAGGAAATAGCCATGTGTACGGAAGAGACAAGGGAGAGAAAAGTCACTGAAGGGTCCCAGAGAGCAGACAGTGTAGAAAAAAGGAAGAAAGTGATGTTCTCAAAGCTAAGAATGGCCAGGGATTTATCTCAGTGGTTCCGGCGCCTGTCTTGCAAGCTCAAGGACCCGGGTTCAATCCCTGGTAACCACATACCATACTGGACGTAGAGAGTCATGCCCAGCAACAACCAGTACCACATACCACAGTGCCGGGTGTGGTGGCTCACGCCTGTAATCCCAGCACTCGGGAGGCAGAGGCAGGAGGATTGCTGTGATGTGAGTTTGAGGCTGAGCTCAGGGCCGGCCTAAACCACAAAGCAAGACCCTGTCTCAAAAAACAAACAAAAAAAAAACATTGCAAGCACCAGGTAGAACAATTAGTACTTCCTACTTTTTCAGGAAGTGGAAAGTGCAGCCAGATAAGGAAATACATAAAGAAAGGAAGTTAAGGAAATTTCTTTTTTTATTTAGTTTTTTTATTTGGTTGTTTTTTTTTGGGGGGGGGAGTTGTTTTGTTTTGTTTTGAGACACGGTCTTGCTTTGTAGTTCAGGTTAGCGCTGAACTCAGTATGTAGTCTAGGTGAGCCTGGAATTCACTGAAATCCTTCTGCCTCTGCCTCCCAAGTGCTGGGATTATAGGCATGAGCTACCACATCTGACACTGTGGTATGTGGTTCTGATTGCTGGTGGGCATGAGTTTCCATGCCCATCATTGTTAATTGGAGATGAAACTCAAGACCTTGAGCTTGCAAGGCAGGCACCAAAACCACTGTGCTAAATCCTCAGCCCTGTTTAGTTTTTTTTTTTTTTTTTAAGGCTTCCAGTTTTCTACACGAGGAGGAAGAACTGGGAGAGGTTGAAGAATTCTCCAGTTGAGAATAAAAGATGCACCATAGCATAGACGTAGAAAATCATACAAACCGACATATAACAAGTGTTGTATAAACTATTGTGATAGTTAAATTTAATTATCCACTTGATTAGACTAGAATATGCCCAGGAGATTAGTAAAGCACACTTTTGGGTGTGTCTGGGTGAGTCACGGAACTCTGTCTGGGACCTGGCTCCTTCTTCTCTTGGAAACGTTCTTCTCCGTTTTCTGGATGGCAGCTTTGCTTGAGCTTGTCCTCCTACTTTGATGCTTCTGTTCTGGAGCCAGCCAACTGTGTAATGAACCTTCTGAAACATGAGCCAGTCAATCCTCTGGTTCTTTACATTGTGAAAGTCCTATACTTAGTGGAGCAATAGGGAAGCTGCCTATTTGATGAAGTACAGATCTATAAAGGCCGATCTCAGAGGCTTCAGGAAAGGTAAAAACACAGGCAAGCCTCTGGAGAACTGACCATTTTTTACCTTTACTTTGATGTTCTCTCCAAATTAAGTGGCTTTCGAAATAGTCACATCCCCTCTTCCTTGAGTAGATTCTGATTTCCTATTTATATTCAGAGTTATATGATAGGAATATCACCTAGGTAAGGTATTATGTGAGAAAATAAAATGACTGAAAATGAAAGAAGAGTCAGAATTCCCTGTTGTTTTTATCACCAGTCCTCCAAGCAGTGTCGCTTCTGTTAACCAGGCAAATTTATAGCAGGACCCTACATTCCCCATGAGTGTTTCTGTGATGGATTGTGTATCCTAGGAAATGTAAAGATTATCTCCTTAAGGCTATTTTAAGAATTGTTCTTATAACATGGTTCATCAGGTATTAAACTAGGTAGGATAAATATAAAGAATTTTTCTTGCATGGAGTTTCTCTCCACTGGCTGTCAGCTTGGTGAAGAACATCATAAATCACCCTGACAGCTACTGTGGTTGGTCCAGACTTTTTTTTGCCAAAATGAAGAATTAGAAATTTATTTTAAATTCAAAAAATACTGTCTCATTTCTACTATTTACAGTAATTGTACTTAGGTTTACTATGGATGTATCAAAGGAATGAGAAAGGAAGGAAGACCGTGTATGTTGAAAAGGATACAAAATCCTTTTTTGAATGTTGATGAGAGTAGGAAATATAATGGAGTAAGAGGTGTTAATATAAGATAATAAACTAATGATCAAAGTTATCAAAATAGTCCCCACTAATGAGTATTGATATAATACATTATAAATAATTTTTACATATCACAGTTTTTATAACTTTTATATAAAATTTGTACTCATTATTTTATATTGACATAAAAAATTAGAAACAGAGCCAAGAACTTGAACATTTTCACCAATCTCATTTCTCTTCTTTGAACTGTATCATGGCTGTTCTACCTTGATTGTGCTCTGAAAGAACACTCCTTTAGTATTCTTTTTTCTCTTAACAGACTGGGGATACTGTAGTCCTTATTATGTTTAAATACTTACATTATATTTCCTGAGAATATAAGAAGTACTAAGCTCTGTTCTGACACTTTTATGTTGAATGTATGAGGTGTGTACTATTATAATTCCCATATTGGGAATGTTAAATCCAAGATATGAAAAGGTTTGGGAACTTTCCCAGGGTCATATATTTAGTAAGTAGTGGAAATGATAAATGCCAAGCCCTGTGCCAAATGCCCTATATGAATTATTTTGTTTAATTTTTTAGCATAATCCTTATCAGTACCCTATCAATATTAACATCCTCTTCATTTTTATAGATGCAAAATGTGGATTAACATATAAGTATGCAATGGAGCCAGGTTTTGTTCATATGTAACAAGCAATGATAATCAGGGAGTTTATACAGAGTAGTTGGGACGTGATATTTGAGACACTCTCTGGGGCATGTCCACATAATGAAATCTCTTCTTCACT
The DNA here is from genome assembly GCA_004026965.1 of Petromus typicus. Taxonomy (NCBI): domain Eukaryota; kingdom Metazoa; phylum Chordata; class Mammalia; order Rodentia; family Petromuridae; genus Petromus; species Petromus typicus. Next base: position 17,533 of record PVIR01019468.1, read on the forward strand.
GAATTGTACACATCAAACTTCATGAAAATTTCTCTGAAATTCAATTTATTTTGGAAGCAATACTTTTGGAAAATGTAATTCTTTGATTGTCAACGTACTGTGTGGATTATTCTTCCTATATGAATTGGTTTTATCAGCCTGGTTGAATTATTATTTTAAAAACCAAGGCCTCTGTGGATGTACACTTCTTCATTTTGATATTATAACCAATGGATTTTCAAATTCTACCTCGAATCTATGAGCTGCCTTTTATTTTCATTGACTGCTTTGGATTTGCAAATTGGTCACATATCAAATTTGTGATTGCAAGTAATAATTGTGTTTAGAAAGCTCAGGAATATACGCAGAAAAGAATACATTGCAAAAACCAACAATTAGCTAAGTATAAACTTATAAATAGGGTGTCTACAGAAAATAAGAGCAAAGTTTTAAGTGTTTCCCCTGAAGTAGAGAGAAAAAGGAAGGAAACCTAAATATCAGAAGCTGTGTCCCCATTTACCACATACTTGCTGAGTATCTCTGATGGGATAGTCACTCTTAAGTAACAAACATATAGATAGAGTCAGCACTTAAAAATGGATTTTATTGCATTATGAGAAAAATATTTATATTATAATAAGACAAAAAATACAACAATAGCACCAAATCTACATATAAATCACAGTGGCTTGGTCACTCTGAAAAATTTAAAAGTTTGATGCATTCTAAATAAAATCTGAGAAAAAGAAAATCAGCCAAGGACAGTGGTATACCCCTATAATCTCAGAATTTAGGAGGCTGAGGCAAGAGAATCACAAGTTCAAGTCTCACCGGGTAACTTAGCAAGACCTTATGTCAAAATTTTTAAAGGGGCTGGAGTAGCCCTGGGTTCCACTCCTAGGATCAGAAATGTCATAGTAGATAAAGAAGAAGTCATTTAATAGAAATTATTGGGTAACTTTATACCAGAATAAATTACAATTTATGAAGCACATGCATGCACTGTATATCAGTACCCCATCAGGAAACACAAATAAAACACAGACAAATTTTATATCCTTGCCCCAGTACCTTTCAGACATAGTTAGAAGAGGGAAATCTTCATGTGGGAGCTCAAGTCAGAGAATGACACTAGTGCTCTTTGACATTAGCAATACCTAGGAAAATCTGCAATATCCTATTTATTTTATAAACTATTGGGTTTCAATGCATATAATATAGTTTGTTCATATCACATTCATCCTTTCTGAACTGAGACTCCCTGACTATACCCAATTCACTTTAAAAAAGCAGTAGTACAAATGAAAAAACACAGTTCTTAAAACAGTGAGTGAAAGTTTTTAATACAATAAATATACAGCTGACCTTCCATATTCATGAGTTCCACATCCCCAGATTCAACCCAATGAAGATCAAAAACATTTGAAAAAATTACATTTGTATTAAACATGTACAGACTCTCCTGTAATTATTCCCTACACATTGCCATATAATAGCTGTTTACATAGCATTTACATTGTATTGAGCACTTTAAGTAACCTAGAGATTATTTAAAATATATACACATAAATTCTATACAAATACTGCCTTGTTTTATATAAAGGATTTGAGCACCTGTGGATTTTGGTATTTGCAGGGGTTTCTGGAGCCAATCCATGACTGCATGTATTATCCTCAAAGGACACAGGAAAGAATTTCATTTATAAAAGTCATCTACATAATATGGAGTTAAAAGTCAAAATTTAAAGTCAATCTGTGAACAAAATGAAATGAAGTGTACTTCTGGGAAGAGCTAAAAAAAAATCAAAAATGAAGATTTCTCTACAGATAGTACAAGAGAAGAAACTAAAAAGTTAACATAATTAAGAAATGTGCTCAATATATCCAGAAGTTTTAAGATTTATCTAAGAATAAACCTAGCAGGATAGAAAGAGTGAAAAGGAACTTCACTTAAGTAAATAAAAACATCATTTTCCAGAATTGAAGAAAGACATGAGTTCTTAGACTGAAAGTCTCTACTAAATGTTTAGAAGAATGAATTAAAAACAAACAAAACTCTGAAGTCTAGTCCCAATATAGTGAATTAGGCACAAGTAAAAGAAAGCCTGAAATGCTTCCCCAAAAAAACAAAAAAAAAAACAGGTTACAGCCAAGGCAAAAAGCATCTAATTTTCACCTGCAGGATCAGATGCTAAAAGGAAGTGGGGAAAAATCTTCCAGAGTAGCTGAATAAGTACATTCCAAATCCCCTCCTTTACAAACACAAGCAGAACATTGGACACAACTGTCAAAATCCCAGCACTCTGCATATTTAGAATGTTTGCATTGTTGTGGAACACTCTAGTTACTGATGGACAAATTACTATAAATTCAGTGACTTTATAAACAACACAAAACTATCAATTTATAGTTTCATAGATTAAAAGCCTGGCACAGGACTAAAACTAAGAAGCTGACAGAGTTGTTGTCGTCCCTTCTAGAAGTTCTGGAAGAAATCCATTTCTTTGCCCTTTTTACTTCAAGAAGCTGGCCACATTCCCTGGCTTCTAACCCCTTACTTAATCTACAGAGCTATTCCCAATGTATCTCTCTGACTATAATCATATCTCCTTTTGTTGTCCCAAAAGGTTGAAAAAGTCCTTTTTGTTCTAATTTCTATTCATTTCTCCTCAGCAACATCATAGTTTTGAAAATGAAGAGCCTCACCACCAATGACACTGTGAAAAATAGCAACTTATTAGTCACTGATGGGAATAAGAGAGTTTAGAACTTCCACTAAAGCCTCTAGCCATGTAGTTGTCTGACAGCTGAGGGAGTTATTCTTGTAGCTTGTCTTTATTTGACCTAACTCTGATCTCCCTTAGGGAGAAATTCTCTATTCCCAATGTGTTTGTTAAACACAAGCAGCTTCCTGAGGCATCAAAACAGCTGGGCAAATAAGAGACTGATGGAAAAACTTGAAAGAAAATTCTGGAAGTGAAATTTCTGAAAAGCTGCAACATATTTCTGAGAATCTAGAAAGACAAACATATTTATGGGGCTGTGTGCATAGCCAAGAAAAATGTGAGACAACTCCTGTCTCACACATTGGGCTTATCTTAAGGTTCTGCAAAACCAGGAAGGGTTTGCTAAGGCAGAGTTACAAAGTGAAGTTGTCCTCCAACGCAGAAGTATAGAATCTGCTGGAAAAGGCTGAGAGAATTTTCAGAACCAAATGTTTGGGGGAAATTTCTCTTCACTCATCAGTGGACCAATAGACAAAGCAAGAAAAGACTTCAGTGTTTGTATGTAACAAATAACATAGGCTCATGAAATTAATCTGGGCAAGTTATTAAAGAAACAATAATAAATATAACAATAATAAACACTGGAAGTGGAGGCATGATTTCCTGGAAATCTTTTTAAATCGTTTAAAATATTCATCCTTGGGGCCGGGGATTTAGCTCAATGGTTCCGGCTCCTGTGATGCAAGCGCAAGGACCTGGGTTCGATCCCCGGTCACCACATACCTATACTGGGTGTGGAGACTCACGCCCAGCAGCAACCAGTACCACAGACCACAGTGCCGGGTGTGGTGGCTCACGCCTGTAATCCCAGCACTCGGGAGGCAGAGGCAGGAGGATTGCTGATGTGATTTAAATCTGAGCTCAGGGCCAGCCTGAACCACAAAGTGAGACCCTGTCTCAAAAAACCTTAAAAAATATATATATATATTCATCCTTGGGACTTGATATCAATAGTATGGAAGCACTCATCACCTCACAGAAACATCTTATAAGAGCTGAGGAACCAGGTGAGGTCTCTGAGAGGAGCACTAAAACAAGATTTATAGAAGAGGTTAGAAAAGACAGTTTCATATTATCTATGTGCCTTCTCTCACAGAGCTGAGAGACATGGAGATACCCTCCATGAGAAGAATGTACCATGGACCCTAGCCTCAGGTCTATCTCAATGACTTTTGGTGACAATAGGCCCCCATAGACCCACACTCAGCCTCACATCCACAGCAGATTGAACAATATGGAGTCTGAACTCAGAGCAGGCCTTATCATCAGAGGCTCCAGACCTGCTCCACCCCATGCTAGGCCCATAACCCCAGCATCCAGGGAAACTGAAAACCCAGGCCCTAGGCTGGTCTTTTGTGGATTCAAGTTTCTGTAGAGCAGGGAAAGCTATATTTGTATCAGACAAAATAGACTTTAATACAAAAAACTGTCACAAGAGGGGCCGGGGAGTTACCTCAGTGGTTCCGGCGCCTGTCTTGCAAGTGCAAGGGCCCGGGTTCGATTCCCCAGTAACCACATAACAATACTGGGTGTGGAGACCCACACCCAGCAGCAACCAGTACCACATACCACAGTGCCGGGCGTGGTGGCTCACGCCTGTAATCCCAGCACTTGGGAGGCAGAGGCAGGAGGATTGCTGTGATGTGAGTTGGAGGCTGAGCTCAGGGCCAGTCTGAACCACAAAGCGAGACCCTGTCTCAAAAAAAAAAAAAAAAAAAAAAAAAAAAAAAAAAAAAAAAAAAAAAAAAAAAAAAAAAAAAAAAAAAAAAAAACTGTCACAAGGAACAAAGTAATTATACAATTATAAAGAAATCAATTCAGCAAGAAGCTACAGCAATTGTGAATATATATGGACCCAACATCAGAGCATCCACAGATATGAAGTAAATATTAATATTTCTTATACAAAAATACTAAATTTCTAGGCCATACTCTTTAATGAGTAGAACATAAATTCAGAAAATTAATAAGGAAATGTACTTGAAAAACATTGTAGACAAAATGAACCTAATAGAAATATAGAATATTCAGTAGTGGAGTAGGCAGCCTTTTCCATCATATTTGAAACTTTCTCCAGGAAAGATGTTGGCCCCCCAAGTATTGACAATTTAATAAGATTGAAATTATAACTGTATCTTTTCTAATTATAGTAATATAAAACTAAAATCAATAACAGGAGAAGCTTTAAACATCACACTGATGAACAACTACTGGATAAAAGAAGAAATTGAAAGAGATGTCAAAAATATCTTAAAGTAGAAGTACTATAATCAAAATCCATGTGATATAGCAAAGTAGTTCTAGGATGGAATTTTATATTAATGACTACGTTAAAAATAAAACAAAGCAAAACCTGAAACTTTTCCTTTTGACGCAAAAAAATCTGAAAGAGATTTTGGGTTTTTCATGAGATCTTTTCCCAAACATAAAACCTAGGATTATGAAAGCAAAGCCTAGAATGCCATTCTTCTGGACCATGGACAATCTCCTTTGTTTTTGTTTTTTCAGTACCAGGGAATGGAATTCAGATCATATGGAACCTCATGCTCTACCACTGAGTTATCCTCCCAGACAAGACAATGCCCACGAAAGTCACCAAGTTCATCAATGTCTTTTATCCTGTATGATATGAAGGTTGCATCTATGAGTACACAGTACAGTTAGAAGTAGTGGAGGGCTAATACATAGGCATGGACCTTGGGAGACAAATCCTTAACATGTAAAGGTGGGCAGTTTGAGCTAGAGGGAGGCTCAACATAAGAATGCTGTATCCTGGGATTATAACATGGTAGACAATTGTTGTGTGGAGGAGCTGTGCCTTTTGGAGAATAAACTTTCTCCTATCATGTAAGTTTCGCACAGTCAGTCATAGTATCCTGCCCTCTCCTTGGCCAATCACTCTTTCTCCAACCTGTTTCATCTAGTGAGCCTCACATGTCAGGCTATCTTAGGATCTGCCACTATTGTCACCAGCTTGGCCTTGTTTTTTATTTTTTCCAAGATATTCAACAAGATTTTTTGGAGTGCAAGTTTTATATTTGTGAAGTTTTTCAGGCGTTCTTTGTCATGGAAGTAGCTTACTTCCCCATTGATTTATGAAAGATAGTTTTGCCAGATCCTGATGGACTTCCCTTTGTATGTGCTTCTTTTCTTCTCTATATTTTTAGTATTTCATTCTTTTGCTGGATATCTGGAACCTTGATAACTATATGCCTAGGTGTAGTTTTATATATATATATATATATATATATATATATATATATATATATATATATATATATATATATATATATATATATATATATATATATATATATATATAATAGCCTTTTGGAGTTCTATATGTCTCAATTATCTATATGTACAATTCTTTTCCTTTTTCTGTGATGTTTTCTGTGAATAGATTTTTATGTCTTTTGCACTATCTCCTGGTTCCTCAGTGGCTCCAATTAATTTTACATTACTCTCATTTGAATCATCTAGGAGCTGTTGGATTGATTTTTCATGGTCCCCTGCCATTTTCCATAGATTATTGCTTTCCTGTTTGTTGGCTGTGATCCTGTCCTCTATTTCTGAAATTTGGTCCTCAGCTTCATTTATCCTACTTTGCAAACTTTTGTTCTCATTTTTAATCACCTGGCACTCTGCTTGGAGTTGTTTAAAAAGTTCCATTGCATTTTTTTCCATTCATTTTTGTTTTACTTTTACAACTAATTGCATCAAAACATTTTTTCTCTTGGTTACTGAACATTTTAGCATTCCTTCAATTTGGCATTTGAAGAAAATCTCACCTTTTCATCCTTCTGGTTCTTTCTCCAGCTTTTGATGCCATGAGTAAAATGTTCTGCCTTAAATATCCAGAAAATAAACCTGTTAACCTGGATTATTCAAAGAAATTAAGGAAGAAAAGGCTAATGTGATAACCAATGGCATCAAATGTTGCTGCTATTTATTTGGAAATCGCAAGAAAATTATAAAAACTATATAAGCTATATAAGCTCTCTGAATAAGTCAAACAGTTGGTTCCAAAATATACAAAATGATCAAAATAAATATCTTTAATATGAGAAACTGCAAATATCCTAACTGAATATAATATATATGAAATGTATATTAACACATATAATATATATATGTAGGAAATCTCTATGTATAAGAAACTGTTTTCTGGGGCAGAGAAGTAAAATAGAATAATACTGAAACCCCAAAAATAGTATTGAGAAACCACTACACAACATCGTACTGCTTTCTCCTAAGCTACTGACATGAAACATTGTAATTTGGGATTAAATTGGTAGTTAACCTTACTAGGCTTATGGCTCTGGGAGGACAACTAGATATTTAATAGGAGACAACAAAACTTAATGTTTGATTTCAAAATGTAAGTAAAAGTTAAATTTAACACAGGTTGAAGGTCTAAATATTTTCAATCCATAATGTTATAGAAAATTAGAGGAAAAAGACAAGGACTAAAATGAAAATTATCACTGGGTATGCTGAGGTAAGAGTATTGCTGCAAGTTTGAAGTCAGGCTGGGCTACATAGTGAGTTAGTCAGTCTGGTATACATGAAAAGACCCTATCTCATAAACTGAAACAAATAAAACAAGATTAAATTAAAATTATGACATTATCACATGAAAATAAATAACATTGTAACAAGGAAAAATAATAAAAGAATATGTACCATGAAAACATAATGTTAAGTGAAATAAATCAGACATACAAGTTTCAATATCTGTTTCTCGCATGAGAAATTCAAATTATAAATTAAGTATAAAATGAAAAGATGTAGAGAGAGAGATATATTTCTCAAACGATAAAGGAATCAAGACACAGAAAGAGAAAGGAAAGAGGAAAGAGAAAGGTGATGAAAACAGGAATCAGATATGTCATATACATGAGCCAACTCCACTCACGGAATAAAAACACTATGCACTACAAATACACACTAATATAAAAAAGAAAACATGTTTGATTGAAAACAGTTGCAAAGTATATTGCAGACAAAGGCTTGATATATATAATATATAAAGAGAAAAGGTAAAATAAGCCTTACACAAAATTAACAGACGAACATGAAGAGGCAGTTCAAAGAAGAAATGCATATGGGAACACACATTAGAAAATATATTCCATTTCACTAGTAATTAGGTAAATACAAATTAAAATAGCATTGAGATTGTATTATTCACCAGATTGGCAAATATTTTAAATTTTCATAACATTCAGTGTGAGAAAACAGAATTTCTCATTCACTGTTAATAGAAGTGTAAATTGGTACAATCTTATTCAAAGGCAACTTGGCAGGAACTATCAAACTTAAATGTAAGAATACCTTTTCACTCACATTCCAAGAGCTTATTCTAGAAAAACGGTAGCAAATAATGACAGATATTTTCACAACTTTATTTTGATGTCTTTTTTATCATAATAAGATGTACGTGTGTAAGTAAAAGATTGAATGCAATCTCATACGTGCAAGCACACACTATTATTGAGCTACATACTCAGAACATTCCTTTACATTTTTAGAAGGGGTCTTGCTTAATTGCCCGGTCTGGCCTTGAACTTGCCATCCTCCTTCCTTTCCCTCCCAAGCAGCTTATATTACAGACACACACCCTCAAACTCAACAAAACTTTTTATTTGACCTAAATTTGTTCTAAAAGAGATTTTTTTCTTCATATTTTAAAAAATAAAAATACAACTATGTAAGCACATATTTTAAAACAATAAAAAGGGGCAAGTGATATAGACATTTCACCAAAAAAAGCACAGATTGCCAATAAATACATGAAGTCCTCAGTATCTCTAACTATTACAGAAACACAAGTTAAGGCAACACTGAAACTCCATTTGAGGTGAGAAAGAACAGCCATCATCAAGAAATCAAATACTAGCAAATGCTGATGAGATTGCAATAAGAAAGGAATCTTCTACATTGTTGGTAGGGATACAAAGTAGCAAAGCCACTGTAGAAATCATGGAGATTTTTCAAAAAAAAAAAATATATATATATATATATCCCAAAACCACTAGATATTCATTTGGGAATTTTCCCAAGTTGTTTAGGAGTATTTTGGAGAGAGCCTTACTTACTTCTGTATCTCAGAGTCCTCTGATTCTCCATGGGTGACAATAGCCACAGTGCAGGTTGAGCAGAGGGGTTGCACATCATTGTATATATTTACATATACATGTATATATATATATAACTTCATTCGATCTAGCTATCCCTCATCTAGGTCTCTTTCTAAAGGAGTTAAAAATGTAACTTCACAGTGATACATAATATTCATGTTTATAGCAACACATTTCATAGCAGCTAAGTCTAGGAAGCAAAGAATATGTTCATCAACTGAAGAATGGATAAAGAAAATGTTGTACCATATTTATCTACAGTGAAGTACTACTTTGCCAGAAAGAGGGATAAACTTGAGTCATTTGTAGGAAAATGGATGCACCTTATCAAAACAGTATTAACTGAAATAAGTCAAATGTATAAGTTTAAATATTTCATAGTTTCTCTTAAATGAGAAACCCAAAGTAAAAGGCAAAATAAAAGATAGAAAAATAAGAAGTAGGGTAATAGATCTTTCTCAAAGGGAAAGAAGATCATAAGATGAAAGGAGAGGAGAAAAAGGGGAGGGAAAAAAGTGAGCCATTCATAATTTAACATTCATGGAAAATCATTTAATGATTTGATATATTTTTAAGTTAAGACTCAATAAAATATACCAAATCAAAAAAATACACCTCATCATTAAATGATTTTACATGAATGTTAAATTTTGTACAGTTCACTTTTTTATATTTTTAATATATTTTTCAAACTTTCAACCAGTAACATTCATGAAAACAAAACTTTATTTCCTCAAACTGTTTTGAAAAGCTGGATGGCACATTCTGCAACATAAGCTGCCCATGCACAAGGCTCTGGGGATGCTAATTAGAAAATGATGAGTTAATTAATGTTGTGCGCTTAGTCTCTATGGCAAGGATTTCCTTTAATCCAACAGTGGTTTTCTCTCCACTTGCAGAATGTGGTTTCTGGATGAAAAGCTGAGAACAAACTGACCCCCTGGCCACAGCATTCACGTCAGGGAGGCGGACTCACAGGTGCATGCTGTTTGGTGTGGTGTGCCAAGACAAAATAGTTGTGCTTCCTGCTGTGCTGAGAGTTTCCAACTTGAGATGGGGCAAGAGAAATTCTAAACAGTTTGCACTTTGCAGATGTATTGAAATATTACTGAAATTTGCTAGTTTTTCCATGCTTTCTTCACTACTCCTAAAATAAACAAGAAGAGGACAGAAAATACCCTGTTCTTTACTGAGCAAGATGATATTTTCCCAGTACTTCTGGGCCTCCAGTGCTTTTGACTTAAAATGACAGTAGAGAGAAATGTAAAGACCAGGACTCTCCCTTCATCAATACCACTCTATTCTAGAGACCTGTGAGGTGGAAGACTGGTAGCAAAGCTGCCATACAGGAAGGAGTGGCAGTCTCACATGGAGCAGCAGGAAGCTGGGAAACCTTGGACCACAATCCCATTTCCATTTCTCTTAGACTTTAGAAAATCATTTTCTTCTATGGTTCAGTTTCCTTTCTCCTGATTCCCATTAAGGAATCTGAACATTGATTTATTACTGCTAATTGAGGCTACAAAACTGAAAGGCACTGTAGTGTATGGTAGTAGTGAGATAAATTTTCATTATCTCTTATGGAGGTGTCCATTCTGCATCACAGAGCATGCTCTGGGACTACTGTCTCTTCACTGGAACAGCCTCTCAACAGGGTTCTAGTCATTCCACCCTTACTATGATGTGCAACCCCTTTGCTCAACCTGCACTGTGGCTATTGTCACCCATGGAGAATCAGAGGACTCTGAGATACAGAAGTAAGTAAGGCTCTCTCCAAAATACTCCTAAACAACTTGGGAAAATTTCCAAATGAATATCTAGTGGTCTTGGGTTTTATCTCTTAATAAAATACTCTCAACAGTTTCCTCCTCTTGGAATGGGAAAATTTCAACTAACCTTTGGAGTAGAAAAGATCTAGGGGGTTCTATGCTTGGTCTTTAAGACTCATCAGAAAAGTCATCACGAGATAATCTATCTGGTCAAGGGATTTCCCAAGCACCCAGACATGATTTCTGATAATAAACTGGTAACAGTGGCTGAAATGACTTTGACAGTAAGAAAAGAGCAAAGTAACAAAAAAAAAAAAAAATGGAGTCCCTGTCTTAGAATGCATTCTGTCCTCACTGCTTTGTCATTGGAAAAGATCACCAGTCCAGACACAGGAAGTGGAAGCAGGGGTAACTATATAATTGGTTCATGAACAATGCATTTCACATTTCTTGTCCCTCCCTCAAAACGTATTACTAGGGCTTGGGGGTTGCTGCTTGTTGATTAATTTTGGAAGTTTTCCTGCTGTAATACGGCAGTCTGTGATTGTCCATATCATCTTGTTGTTTCCAGTTGTAGACCATGCTGACACTGAAAGAACCTAAGCACCAAAATAATTACTAGTGTAGCCAGCTTCATGCGCCACAGTCCTTGGGCACTATCAAGGAGGTCAGTAGATAAAAAAATAATGTATTATGTGCATTAAGGAATTAAGTGCATTAAGTACAATAAATGTATTAAGGCTGTGGAGTCAGAATTTAGAGAATTCTTAAAACAGTGCTCTAAGGACAGTATAAATTCCTGTAATATGCTCCACAGTTAGATTGGCAGTCTTTTCATCCTCTGCAGGGGGAGTTCACAACTTACCATAATCCTTGTCCTGGGGATGACTAACAGTAGGAACATTATGTTGCTGCCCAAGGTCTGCTCATGGGGCCAATGCACAGCTGGATGTCAATGAACAGAGATCAAGGGAAAAGATGGGCATGGATTCTCACTTTCAAATAATTTATAGCCACCTCAGAAAGGTGTGGCTCACATATAAAGTTAAATATACATTGTAAATTATGTGTGATGAACAAATAAATTCTTATGTGCAACTCGGGTTGAGTGGACTGAAGGATTAAATCACCCCCAATAAATCACCTCATTTCACTGTGCCACTCAAGATGGTAATGATTTTTTAAAAATCTACTATTTCTATATTAGCTAACTGAACTCTCAGTGATCATGCAATGCCACAAGGCAGCTATTAGAATTTCCATTTTATTGATATGGAAGGAAATCAACAGGGAAGTTAAATAACTTGTTCATCAAATAGCAGATGGTGATTCAGAGTTTGAACCCAGACAACCTGCCTTCAGAGATTATGTTCTTAACTTCCAAACCTCAATGTGCCGTGCTGACTCATTGGACCATAAGGCTGGATGATACAAGCCCCGTGCTTGTGGGCTCTGCTCTACTGTGGCTGCAGAGTTCATGCAAATTTCAAAGATGAGAATGATACTTTTTCCTTCCATGTTAAAAAACTGAATTATTACTAAAGTTACCCCTTTGAATATCAAAAGCAGAGGTTCCATATGTATTCACAAAGTTTTGTGACCATAATCACTGTCTAATTCCAGAACATTCTTATCACCATAAAAAAGAAACCCTATACTCATTGATAATCATTCTCTGTTTCTTCATCTCCTCTGGTCCCAGGAAACCATTAATTTAGGATCTATCTTAGTAGCTTTCATTTTGCTGGATATTTCGAATAAATGAAATAATACAAAAGGTGACATTTTGTCTCTGACTTCTTTCACTTAGTATATTTTCAAGATTAATCCATACTGAAGTATGTATCAGAATTCCTTTCCTTTTTATTATGGAGTAAGAGCCCATTGTGTAAATGTATCACGTTGTGTTTACTCAGTCATTGTTGGACATTTGGTTTGTTACAACTTTGGGGTTATTAAGAATAGTGCTAAGAGTATTTGTGTACATGTTTTTGTGTAAACATATGTTTTTGGTTCTCTTGGGTATGCACCTAGGAGTAGAATTACTGGGACATATGGTAAGTTTGTTTTTTAACTTCTTAAGGGAAGCAATATTTTAAAAGGTAACTTTTAATATGTTCCTATTCCATTTCTCTAAGCACATGACACGCAAACCTGGATATCCTTTAGAATTATTTTTTAAGCAACGTGTGAAACACTACACAGTGTTACCTGCATGCTGGTTCAAAGAAACGGGCCCGCTGGGGGACAGAACAGTCAAGGAGAAGTGTTCTTATGATGGCTGTTAATTTCTCAGCAGTAGAGTCGCTGTGTAGATACAGCAAAACTAAGTAAAAACAGCTGCTTGTTGTGCTCTTTTGGTGATGAAGAATACCAAAAAGGCTGCAAGATCTGAACTGACTTGTAAGCCAGCTTTGTTAAAAGCCACTATAGACTCCACACCCCCCAAGGATTTGCACTCTCTACTCCTTTACCTTGATTTAAATTGAATAAAACAAAAGAGCCCAAGGTCTGTAGGGTTTGGGGATTTTCTATGGTCAGGAATAGTTTTTGTTCAGAGGTGATTTTTTTCCCCTAGGCTAACTTGGATATTTTCATGGTTGGAAGTTTTATTGGGGAAAAAAAAAAAAAAATATATATATATATATATATATATATATATATATATATATATATATACATACATACATACATACATACATACATACATAAAACAGTGGGCTCCATATCCTTCTACAGATGGTATGAATGATTGTCTATCTTCCTGAGACTGTCTTAAATTATTCCATCACTTGAACAACTTGATCATGATAGGAGAAGCATCTGATGAGTTGCAGCCTACTAAAGAAGACAGTCCTTCTATCCTTGCTTTATATATAGTCTTTCCTGAAAGAGTAAACTTATCTCACTGGAATAAGAGAGGCTGAATTCACCCATTGTCAGATTATTATTTGTTTTCAGCAAAATCTGCTGCCACCAAGAATCTGCATCACGTGCTCTGAGAGAAGATTCCTCCTGCAATATGTTTTCCTTATTAGATGTCTGCCAGGGCTAATTCAGGGAGAGAAAACGGAAAACTTCAATCTGTGACCATATGTCCAATGTATGTCCCTCTCTTTCTCTCCAAGGGAATATTCTCTTTTTAATTTTCAAACTGGATGATTTTGATTAACTTTATTTTCTTGACCATCAGAACTATCATTTCTTTTTTTTTTTTTTTTTTTAGGTTTTTTTTTTTGAAACAGGGTCTCGCTTTGTGGTTCAGGCTGGCCCTGAGCTCAGCCTCAAACTCACATCACAATCCTCCTGCCTCTGCCTCCCGAGTGCTGGGATTACAGGCGTGAGCCACCACGCCTGGCACTGTGGTATGTGGTACTGGTTGCTGCTGGGTGTGGGTCTCCACGCCCAGTATTGTTATGTGGTTACCGGGGAATCGAACC